>CAWUFW010020715.1:0-142731 GCA_963921515.1 Calotriton arnoldi | reverse complement strand
AGGCAATAGCATGATGGGAGTCGTAGTCACAGCCCTACATCCCCCACCACATGGCCCAGCAAGCTCACACTCATGCATGCACATCCCACAGAGAGTGGAAAGGCCCATCAAAGATGTCTGACACTGTTGCTGTGTCGTGGGGAGCACAAGGGCATGCTGGGTACTGCACACCAACCAACAGCAGGACACCACTGTCAGCCATCTTGCCATTGCCCTCACACCCACACCCACTGAACTCCACACAAAAGCAAGTAAGTATGGGAATGCTGGCAAGTGGGGTGGAGGCAATGGCATGATGGGAGTCGTAGTCACAGACATAGCTCACCCCCACAACTGTCCCATCAACACCACCCTGAACCATGCTCACATCACAGGGAGTGGAGAAGGACTCACAAGATGGCTGACACTGGCTACTGCTGTGGGGAGCACAAGGCCCTGCTGGCAACTGTGCACCAACAAACAGCAGGACACCACTGACTGACATCCTGAGAGACAACTTACACTCCCTGTAATGCAAGCACGTTCCATGGTGGGATATCTGGCTGGCTGGGTGGGAAGGGGGACTTGCAGCACTGACTATAGTCACCAGCACCTCCCCTCACACCCCCCAACACAAACTCCACAGTACCCACCTGGTAGAATGCAATGCCCTCCATCCTAACACAAGATCCCACAAAGCACCACCACCCTGGGTTATGTTGTGTGAAGCACAGGGACACTCTTGGGACTCTTAGCCAAACAACTGCCAGGACAACACTCCCAGCCATCCTGTCAGCACAGCCAGCCCAACCCACAGGGAAGCAGAGTCAAAAGGAAGGAAGCATGGGCATGCTGGGAAGGGGGTGGAGGCAATAGCATGATGGGAGTCGTAGTCACAGACATTGCTCAGCCTCACAACTGGCCCATCAACACCACCCTGAACCATGCTCACATCACAGGGAGTGGAGAAGGACTCACAAGATGGCTGACACTGGCTACTGCTGTGGGGAGCACAAGGCCCTGCTGGCAACTGTGCACCAACAAACAGCAGGACACCACTGACTGACATCCTGAGAGACAACTTACACTCCCTGCAATGCAAGCACGTTCCATGGTGGGATAACTGACTGGCTGGGTGGGTGGGAAGGAGGTCCGGCTGTCAACCAAACACAAGCAATGCAGACCATGTTCACACCCCAGAAAATACATAGAAATGCCCAAATAATGCAGGACAATGTGCCACACCAATATCAACCCCTGACTGTGACGACTTAGGACAATGCAATGTACAGGCCCGCACCCAGAGGCACAGTCACAACTGTCATGTGTGTCAACCATTGATGCCTGCAGAAACATGACATACATTGTTTGTGTCTCCCAAAAACAGGTGATGATGGGGACACAGCAGCAGACGCTGAGGAGTCCCAGTCCCAGGCTCAAGAGGATGCCGAGCTCACTGGCGTCGTACAGCCTCTGTCCTCCTCGGACGATGAAGAACAACCTGGCACATCCGGTGCAAGTCAACATGCAGCACCAGCAGGACCACCAGCTGCAGCACCAGCAGGACCACCAGCTGCACCCCCTGCACCCACCCCTACAACGACTGTCACCACAAATACCATCCCTGCCGACATGGACAGAATAAGGAGCAACACCAGCACAGTGACCCTGGACCAACCTGGGGCCATGGACACCACCAACCCCCAAGGTGGACCAGGGTTATCTGTGCGTGCCACTGCACACACTGCACATGTCAGCAGGGGTGGTGGGAGGGGTGGGAGACAGAGGTCGCTGCTTGCAGACGTTGCTGGTGTGCATGACGACCCACAACTGGTACGCATAGCTGATGCTTACCAGTCCAGCACCGGAGAGCTCAGCCAGGTAGTGGGGCTCCTCAGAGACATTAAACAGCAGCAGGCTGCCCATCATGCCCGCTTGGACTCCCACATGTCCCACGTGGAGTCACACATGTCCCGTGTGGACTCACACATGTCCCGCGTGGAGTCCAAGTGGGATGCACTGCATGAGATGACGGCGGTGCACAGGGACATTTTACAATGCCTCCGCCAGATGAACAGCAACCAGTCCACACCTCCCTGTGTGCCAACAACATCTGGTGCCGAACAAACTG
The DNA here is from genome assembly GCA_963921515.1 of Calotriton arnoldi. Lineage (NCBI taxonomy): Eukaryota > Metazoa > Chordata > Amphibia > Caudata > Salamandridae > Calotriton > Calotriton arnoldi. The sequence continues at coordinate 140,621 of CAWUFW010020715.1, read as the reverse complement.
CAACTGCCACAGGGAGGGAGGAGGACTCTGGCGGAGAGTCACCTGCACCGCAGCAGCCTGCACTTGAGGGCCCCCCCCCCAAGAAGAGGGGTCATCCGAGGAGGGAAAAGTGAGAGGCCGATGGCCAAGCGCAACTCCCAGGAAGCCTGAACCTGTTCTGGATGTTCGCCTTTGTGCACAGACTGTTCACCCTGTTGACGGCAACACTACTCCCACACATTGCATGGGGAGTACAAGTTGGACCAATGTGTCAGACAACTGTGGCCCCGATACTGGGGATCCTTTCTACCCGGACTTTCAATTCACCTAGGAACTTGGGATTGCAAGATTCATGTACAGCACAACCCATCCTATGCACTATTAACACAAATGTATCACAATAAACACACTAATACACCATACTTGCCTCTGTCGTGATTCCAACGTGGGTGCTGTTATGGGGAGGATGAACTGCAAAATTACACTGTGTATGCGAACTGCAACAGCAAGGACAACACAGGCATGTGAGTACAGGCAACGTGACACACATGAGGGAGACACACCACCAGGGCTACACGACACATACACACCTAGGCCATCTGACTCATTGCCTACACTGATGTTGCCAGGGAAGACGGTGCAATGCACAGACACCACACCCATTCCCAGTTGTAGTCAAGTAGCCCACTGGTGCAGTAAGCAAATGGCAGTCAAATGTGTGACCACAGACAACGCACATCACAAAGTGAAGCACAGGTTTATTACACAGTTGCAACATGCCGTAACCACTACAGATGCAAGGTAACCCCACCTGGTAGCGGGCACACAGTCAACAACTGTAGACGGAAGGAAGTCCATGGGTGTGGCGCACATCACCTGTAGGGACACAACAGCTACCAGCCTGGATGTGCAATCACGTCGTCGGTGGACACAGTTGACCAAACGAATCTGAAAGTACCCTGTGAAGGACAGAAATGACACACAGTCAAAAGCAATGGAGTACAGGACAGAACAGCAAAACTCATGCACAATACATGTTACAAGATACCCACCCAGAACCAAGTTAGCATGTCAACACTGTTGGGGAGTACAGCCCACCTGTCACCACACATCGCAACACACATCCAGTCAAGTAGCCCATGGACACACTCCAACAGCACCAGAGCACCACCCACACATCATGCCAACTCACATCATTGACATGACACCTCAGGATACTCACATTCAGCTAAAGAAGTTGGTGATGAGCTGTGTGCGGACATCACCATCACCATCATCATCATCCGTCACTGGCATCGTGGTCCAGGCCAGGATCCTCCACAGGTGGCGGATGTTGGTCATTGTCATCCTGGATGAGAGGCAACTCCTTCCGCACTGCCAGGTTGTGGAGCATGCAGCAGACGATGATAATCTTGCACACTTTCGCAGGGGCATATGGGAGGGACCCTCCGGTCTTGTCCAGGCAGCGGAAGCGGCTCTTCAGGAGACCAAAGGTCCGCTCAATCACTCTCCTGGTCCGACCATGTGCCTCATTGTAGCGCATCTGGGCAGGTGTCACAGGGTTCCTGAGGGGTGTCAGCAACCACGGCATGTTGGGGTATCCCGAGTCACCTACGGACAGACAAGTGCACATTAGCTGACTTGGAAAAGTGGGCGGAATACTACAGATCAGATCACACACAATGGCACAAAGTCAGTACACACCGACAAGCCAGGCACGCTGGTTCTGCATCTGTGCCATCATCCTGGGGATGCGACTACTCCTCATCACAAAGGCATCGTGTGCTGAACCAGGGAAACGGGCACACACGTGTGTGATGGTCATGTCTGCAAGACACACCACCAGTGCATTGACCGAGTGGTAGTGCTTGCGGTTCCTGTAGGCCTGCTCCTGGGCCTGTGGTGGTACCAAAGCCACATGTGTCCCATCAATGGAGCCAATTACATGCGGCATCCTCCCCAGGGCATAAAAGTCACTCTTCACGTCAGTGAGTCGTCGCAGTCTAGGGAAATAGATGTACCGGTTCAGGAAGAGCAACATTGCCGCCAAAACATCGCGGAGCACACGGCTGAACATGGTCTGTGACATCCCACCAGCAGTCGCCACAGTATGTTGGAAGGAACCGGTGGCAAAGAAGTGTAGGGCTGCCATCACCTTCACCTTGGGGGTCAGCGCTGTAGGATACGGCCGGCCAGGCTGCAAATGTGGGGACAACTGCACTGCCAAATCCTCAATCAGCTGCCTGGTGAAGCGGTACCGTCGGATGCTGTCCCGTTCCACCATCGTTGCCAGGTCTGGGAATGGCCGATGGACAGCAGGAGCCCTGCAGTGCAGAGGAGAAGTAAGCAAGATTGTCAGTCACCCCACATATGCGGCATTGAACACACTCAAGATCCCAACATACATCATTATGAGGCACAACTACATGAAGTATGCAGTACCGGAAGGACATGTATGGTACATACATGGCCAACATCTGTCAACACGGTCCTACAGGTGGCATCAATTTGTCCCAGGTTGGCCCATTGGATATCATGATGCCGTGTCACAGTTCCCATCTCCTGCTGCCGTGTCACAATCACCCCCACAGTGACATGTGAGGACAGATGTGCCCCAGGCACCACAGCTCAACGACCGGTACATTCCCAGGGACCCTGTAATGCCACATGGACACTGGCATCACATGGAGTATCATGTGTACACCACAGCAAAACAAACATGACCCCCACAGGTAGTGGCCCCACTTGCCACGGCAGGACAGACATGGACGTCTGTGACACACACGCACAACATCAGAGTCCATGCACACACAACGTGGATGTGGAGACTGTCTCCCATTGTGCACATGAAATCAGAGACATTGTAAACACTACATGCACAAAGACTGTGGAGGTCCATCACTATTGTGCCACTGGGACACCCTGGCTCAAACATACCGTCCCACATGGGACTCACGGGGTATGTGACATGACATACACAAACACCACTGTGAAATGTGACCATGGCACATGCACAGATATGAACAGTTGCACATCACAGTGGTCACGTACACGTAACACCCAGGATCCTGTCCCCATGAACACGTGCACAGCCTGGGGGTGGCTGCCCACAGGTGACACCCACAGGACAACATGTACACCAACATACACACAATAGGAAATGCAGCCTTACATGCCTTATGATAAGGTTTGGACAGGCTGTCGTGATGTAGGTGTGCCCCTCACTCCCTGGGAGCTATCTGTGGCTGGCATATGTCCATCTGAGACAGGCATGCTGACATATGCCAGTCACATGTACAGTGATGCGTTGTACTGCAATGGACCGACCGGTGCCTCCGGCCGGCCCATTGCTTTCAATGTGTGCGGGTACGCGTTGTACCCCTGTGCGCGTTGAACTGCAATGGACCGATCGGTGCCTCCGGCCGGCCCATTGCTTTCAATGTGTGGGGGTACGTGTTGTACCCCTGTGCGCGTTGAACTGCAATGGACCGATCGGTGCCTCCGGCCGGCCCATTGCTTTCAATGTGTGCGGGTACGCGTTGTACCCCTGTGCGCGTTGAACTGCAATGGACCGATCGGTGCCTCCGGCCGGCCCATTGCTTTCAATGTGTGCGGGTACGCGTTGTACCCCAGTGCGCATTGAACTGCAATGGACCGATCGGTGCCTCCGGCCGGCCCATTGCTTTCAATGTGTGGGGGTACGCGTTGTACCCCTGTGCGCGTTGAACTGCAATGGACCGATCGGTGCCTCCGGCCGGCCCATTGCTTTCAATGTGTGCGGGTACGCGTTGTACCCCTGTGCGCGTTGAACTGCAATGGACCGATCGGTGCCTCCGGCTGGCCCATTGCTTTCAATGTGTGCGGGTACGCGTTGTACCCCTGTGCGCGTTGAACTGCAATGGACCGATCGGTGCCTCCGGCCGGCCCATTGCTTTCAATGTGTGCGGGTACGCGTTGTACCCCTGTGCGCGTTGAACTGCAATGGACCGATCGGTGCCTCCGGCCGGCCCATTGCTTTCAATGTGTGCGGGTACGCGTTGTACCCCTGTGCGCGTTGAACTGCAATGGACCGATCGGTGCCTCCGGCCGGCCCATTGCTTTCAATGTGTGCGGGTACGCGTTGTACCCCTGTGCGCGTTGAACTGCAATGGACCGATCGGTGCCTCCGGCCGGCCCATTGCTTTCAATGTGTGCGGGTACGCGTTGTACCCCTGTGCGCGTTGAACTGCAATGGACCGATCGGTGCGCACCCATTGACAATGGGCTTGCCTGGCAACGGACGCGTTTTCGAATTTCGAACGAGTCGGTTGCTGGAAAATCAGTTGGTCACCCACAACAATGTTGCAAAATCATGTATGTCATGAAGTTGAAGATTTGAAGGATGCTGTGGGCGTGTTTTGGTGCTGCTATTCCATGGATTGGCCAGATTCAGAAGATGCAAACGACTTGGACCTATCACTTTGGACACAAGGGACAGTATCTGCCTCTCCAGCACATATATATTGCTGGCTGTTCCCCTGAGAGCCCACTTGCCTGCACTACATGCTCCAAGACGACATCTGCCACTGCACTGCTGCTGTCTCTGCCCCTCTGGACCCTGCAATGGCACGTACTGTGGAGAGAGCCCCAGCCTTCAGCCTTGAAGAGAACCAGGCCCTGCTGGACAGCCTACTTCCACAGTACAGCAAGCTGTATGGGACACCAGGGGAGCAGGTGAGTGTCCTGTGCACTGCCTTTCTGAATGTGCATTTTGTCTGACTAGCAAGGCTGAGAGTCTGCACGCCACTGGCTAGCAGGCTCACTGAGTAGTTGTCACCCCCCATAGTGTGTAGTGACTTGCACTGGACAGGTATGGTGCAGTGACAGTGCTTCTGAACAGGGTTTTACTCCCCATGCAATGATACCATGTAGTGACTTCTGGAAAACTGTCCATGGGCAGCCGTGCACTGCCTGTGTACACCATGTGCCCCTGTGATTGCGACATGTATATGCAACTGTGTCATGCACGGATATGTTGCATGTGTAGTAATGGCCTTATCACTTTGTCATCCTGACAGGCTTCTGCCCATCGGAAGCAGGAGATCTGGAAGGACATCGTCCGGGCTGTCCGGTCCGTGGGGGTCTACAAGCGCCGGATCCGCAACTGCCAAAAGAGGTGGCAGGACCTTCGGGGCTGGACCCGGAGGATTGCACGGGTCCAGCTGAAGCTGTCGCCTCCTCGCAGGAGGGGCGGAACACGGACCCTGACCCCCACATGCTCAGGATCCTGGCGGTGGTCTTTCCAGACCTGGATGGGCAGCTGAAGGCCAGAGAGCAGCAAGGAGGGGGTGAGTCAAAGACTGCACTGTGAACTCTGTCTAACATGCTATGTGCCCTCCTCGGGCCTGGTTAAACTGCCACAGTACAGCAGTCATGTTGTCCAGGAACCATGTCCCTCTATTGTGCACTGCCCACTCCTCATCTGATACCCAGGTGTGGCCCTTACATGCAGGGAATTCTGTCACTTAGGACTGTGTCCTTGCAGTTTGCTTGACTCAAGGTGGGAGACAGCATCTGTTTCCCTGACTCTGTGGTGGGCATCATGGGTGGGTCCATTGCTTACACAATGCCTGTATTCTGACATGTATTCAGCGTGTTACTTTGATCTGTGGTCCAATTGCTGAGCTGATCCACCACATGTGGCTGGGGTATCTGGCACACACCCATGCTGCGGGTGGGAACAATGTTTGGGCCCCAGGAGTATGTATATGACGTGTGTCACACATACTTAGCCAGCTGCCTACAGTCCAGGGCTCATCCCTCATTCATGTGGGGCTGGACAGTCATGCCTACTCCAGGCCATACAATACACTCTGTACTCCCACTCCTGTGTATCAGCTGACACATTGTGCGCAGTGATTTGACCCCTCAGGTGTCTGCCTCTGTGTCAGTGTGCTGTGGATTAGTCGCCAGGACTGCTGTGGAGTTTCTTGGTAGGGGCTCAGCATGCCACTGGAGATGTGACCATAGGAGACGATACTTGTGTGTCACATAGGTGTCTGATCAGCTGCCCATGCAGACTGGGGCATGTGAATGTGAAGTTCAGGCAGCTGTTCCCCATTCACAGCAGAGTGTGAGGGGCTCAGGTTCAGAGGGTAGTGTCACAGGTCTCCCATATGTCCAATAGGTATGACCTGGACAGATGAGGGTTGAGAGGATGTGTTGTGGGGGGATGTACATGTGCACTTGTGCAGCTCCAGGACTTGCATTCCCCATGACCTACTATTGTGACACAGTGCAGAGTGTTGTTGTCTGGCTGCAAAGTCATACATCACTGAGACAGTGATGTATGACTTTGCAGTCATGCCTCCGCCATGGCATGTGTCTACTGATTGGTGAGCCTGCAGGGGAGTGACATGTGCTACATGCACACCATAGTGGCGCTGGCTATCAGGACATGGGTGCATCATGGTGTCTGTCGCTGGTATGCATCACATGCATTTCCTATTTGACTCTGGGCATCACTTTCATCCGGAAACCTGTACTGACTCAGTGGCAAGAGCTGTGATGTGTGCATGTCCACATGCCACACCGTGTCCTCTGCACTGTCCAACTACTGTGTACTTGGTGCATGTGTCCACACTGGGGTGTTGCAATCCAACAGACACCAGACAGATGGGTGCAAGGCCATGTGGGATGTGAGTGCCATGCTTGGCATCAGACTGACAATTGGCTTCTCCTGTTCAGTTAGGGCACTTTTAGCAATGTACAACTAATGATGCCAGGGCTTGCTCTGTGATGTGCTGTGCTCACAGTGGTGTGTGCGTTTTGTGCAGGTGACTGATGTCTGTCTGTTTCCCCATTGTTTGCAGATACATCCACGGCCACGGAAGGGGACAGCTCCACGGACCAGGAGGAGCCAGAGAGCCAGACTGGGTCAGCAGCCGAGGAGTGGTCGGAGGGACCCAGTGGCACGGAGGGCGAGGGGAGCCACACCGAGGAGTCCTCAGCAGCATCCACCTCAGCTGAGGACCAGAGCAACTCGGAGGATGACTCCCTTGTGGAGGCGGGTGTCAGCAGCCACCACACCCCAGCTAGTGTTGCTGTCCCCGCCACCACCAGCACCACCACCGCCCTCCCATCGGCTCCCATTCCCCAGGTCCGTGGAGGCTCCCATGTCCGGGAGCGTGTCTCCTTTGGGCCAGGCACCGCAGCCCCTGCCCCTGTGTCCCCTGCTGCCCTGAGTGAGGAGTCTGTGTACCTCCTTCGCCAGCTCCATGTAGGCCAGACAGCCATGCTGAGTGTCCTCCATGCGCACACCGCGCTGTTGACTCAGCTGGTGTCGTTCATGGAGGGCATCTCATCGGGCATGTCTGACCTACAGAGGGGCAATAGGTCCATGGACTCCTCCCTGACGGCAGCAGTGTCCCTCCTCAAACGGTCCCTCACCCCTCCTGCCTCTGCTCCATCCACACTCCCCAGCACCTTACCCATCCCAAGCACACACACACCGGCACAGGCACACACCAGCACACACACATCCAGCACACTGACACACACGCCAATGACAAAACGCACACGCACGCACATTCAGGGGACTGAAGCCAGACTCACAGGGGATGGGGCCCTGGAACACACACACGCATCCACATGCACTGCGCAGTCCTCAGTTCCCTCTCCCTCCAAAGCACCCTCCCTTGCCTCACCTGCAACCCCAAAGTCACAGCAGCTCTTCCTCTGTGACCTCGGCCTCTTCCCCACCGATGAAGCTGCTCCAGCATCCCGGGGGAAGAGGAAGCCCACCCACACGGAGCAGAGTGCCCCTCGCCCCCGGACACCCTCCCCCAGGCGCAGACGGACTGAGGCCCCCACCCGCAAGTCCCCACGGAGTCCTAAGAGCAAGACTCCGCCACCGCCCTGCAGCTCAAGCACCAGGTCTCCTTCCTCCATCCCTCAGGCCCCCACTCCACAGGTGCCCCCACCACACCCTGCCCCAGGTTCCCCCACCCACAGATATACCATCCCCAAGAGGCTCCGGCCTTCTCCCCCTGCCACTTGCTCTCCCAGCACCACACCCCCGCTGCGCTTGTCTGTGCCACTGATGTGGTGAGGGTGTCCTCCCCTCTGTCCAACCCACCTTGCCTGTTCCCCATTCTCCTCCCGTGGAGGTAGGCACTGCAGTGGAGTCCACTACCGCCCTGTCTGACTTGGGCACTGCAGTGGCGGACCTGTCCACTCCATCTGCAGGGTCCACTGCAGTTGTGCCGGCACCCACGACATCTGAGTCATGCCCCCCAGTTGTGCCGGCACACACCATGTCAGACACCTCCACTGCAGTTGTCAGTGGCTCTCCAGCACCCACCACCCCTTCCCTGACTCCCCTGGTGAGCCCTGATCCTGTCCCTGCGGTGCCTGGCCTGCCCCCCGGTTGCCCCTCCTAGTGGATTGTCCCTGGTTTTGTGCAGGCATGCGTAGGGTGACATCTGCCAGTGTCACCCTGTTTGAACTTTGACAATGGACTGGCCATTGGCCTTTGCTCTTTTTTCTGGACGTCGTTTTCATTCAACACATATGCTGAATAAAGCAACTTTCTTTTCTCTAGTGCTCATGCTTCAGATGTACATGTTGTTGGTGCTGCTAACCATGCCCTTGCTGCAGTGATGGTGATATCTGGTCTCATGATTATGAAGTGTTACTGTGCAGGAACCCATGTGGTCCAGGGGGAATGTGTCCTATCATGTGGTGTATCCATGTCATCCATAGCAGCATCTGAGGGTGTCATGTGTTCAGTATTTGGCAATGGGATTTCCTACTTACATTAGCAATTTCATATCTGTGGCTTCCACCCCTGCACATCTGTTGTGCCTTCCATTGTTGGATTTGTCTACTTCCCTGACCGTGTTGCCATCTCCACTGGACATGCAGGTTTGGGCATCAATGGGGAAGGACTCATCCGTGTAGTCAGTGCAACATTGCTATACAAGTGTGTTGGATCTGTGCTGATGATTCCGTTGGCACATCCATGACCAGGCTGATGTGACGGGAGCCCTCATTTGGTGCTAATTGTTGATTGTGTGACCAAGTGCTCAGCTGACATGATGGGGCCATACTGAGGCAACATATGGCACAGCTTTCCTCACACAGGAGTGGAGTCCCCTCATGGCAGTGTGTACACGTGTGACATTGCCTGCGCCCAAGGTGTGTGTTGTATGTGCATGTCTGTGTGTTCACTTCCATTTATCTGCGCATGCTGTGATCCCTAGTGTTGTACCTGTTTGTGATGCTTGCTGACTTGAGCTATGTTCCCCCAAAGTCTTCTCCCTGTGTTCTCTGTGATGTGGGTGCATGGCACATTACTGGTCATCAGGGTGTCACCCATAGGTGTGTTTGCTGTCAGGGCTGAGTTTGTGTGCAGACGCAGATGGGTCACAGTCAGGTTTCCCCTTGGCACTTGTTGTTTGCCCCTGTCATGTGATTTTCAGTTCGTGTTATCTTTAAGTTATTGTGACACGTTGTGTGTGTGACTGCTGGCACTCCTCAGGGTCCGGGCTGCGATGTTGGTTGTTGTCTATGTGTGTTCTTTGTGGGTGACCTTGGCTTCTTCATTGGTGTGTGACTGTGGCTGGGATCCCATTGGTTGGTGTGGTATCACCGTCATGTCCATGTACAGCGTAGTGTGCAGTGTGTCAGACATTCAGGAGTCTTGTTGAGTGGCCATGTGTGATGTGTTTCTGCACCTTGGTTCCCACCCACCACCCTGGAATAGTCATGGGTGCATGTGCAATGTCACCAGTGCATGTGTACTTCACTGCTGCACATTGTTGGAGGTCGAGGGGTGTGGTCTTGAGTGTGTGCAGATGGGAGTTGTTGCCCAGCTAGACCCCTGCCTCCATGTTGGCCTTGGCTTACTGGCCATGCTGATTGATTTGTGCTTGTGTCGGTGTGATGGTAGTTTGTTGCTCAGGACACATGACTGTGGTTCACAGTGTGAACCACATTCAGCTTTGTCATCAGAGTGGGATTTTTATGCAGCCAAGGGTCACCACATTGTGGGGGCCCTGGGGGTGGTGCTGTGGTGTGTCTGTGTCTTGCTGTGTCAGTTGTTGTTCCTACGTTCCTGTGTGACATGTGTGTTTTGTGCTCCCTCTCATCTGACAATGCCTGCTTTCCCACATAGGGGATTTGGATCCATGAGTTACCTTAGTGTGGCAGTGTATGCACATCTGTATGATTGGTATTCAGCTCTCCTCATGTGTTGTGTGGTTACCTGGGGACACTGGCACCCCCCTCACCTGCTGTGTATGATGACAGTGTTGGTCTGCCTGTTTGTGTTTGTGCATCTGCACCACTGCATTGGCATATCTTGGGTGTGCCATTGGCTGTATGTTGTTTGGTGTGTTTCCCCTGCTGTCCCTGGGACTCCTAGGTCATCGGTCAGCACAGTGATCATGGTTTGTGTGTCCCATTGCAGCCATGGTATGGTATCTGTTCACCTCACATCTGCTGTCTCCACAGGATATCTGCATTTGTGTGCCCATTGGTGCAAATATGTGGTTCTGCATTCTGATGGTCACTTCTGTCATTGTGTCATTGATGAATGTTGATGGTGTCAGCCACCATGGGTGTTGTTTGTCTGCACATGGCCAAAGGAATGTCTCATTTGCACTGCAGTATTTGGCTCACCCAATTTATGTTGCAATGGGACACATACACTACTTTGCCACAGATGAGTTTTTGGTTCTGTGACCAGGAATGATCCATGCAGTTTGGCAGTTGCAGCTCTTTCTTTGTCAACACTTACCTTTTGGTCACTGTGATGCTGGGGGTGTAGACCCCATTGCCACAATGGTCAAAATGTGCTTCAGCTATGGACCCCACACTTCCCTTTTGGTCACTGTGATGATGGGGGTTTAGACCCCATTGCCACAATGGTCAAAATGTGCTTCAGCTATGGACCCCACACTTCCCTTTTGGTCACTGTGATGATGGGGGTTTAGACCCCATTGCCACAATGGTCAAAATGTGCTTCAGCTATGGACCCCACACTTCCCTTTTGGTCACTGTGATGATGGGGGTTTAGACCCCATTGCCACAATGGTCAAAATGTGCTTCAGCTATGGACCCCACACTTCCCTTTTGGTCACTGTGATGATGGGGGTTTAGACACCATTGCCACAATGGTCAAAATGTGCTTCAGCTATGGACCCCACACTTCCCTTTTGGTCACTGTGATGATGGGGGTTTAGACACCATTGCCACAATGGTCAAAATGTGCTTCAGCTATGGACCCCACACTTGCCTTTTGGTCACTGTGATGATGGGGGTTTAGACCCCATTGCCACAATGGTCAAAATGGGCTTCAGCTATGGACCCCACACTTACCTTTTGGTCACTGTGATGATGGGGGTTTAGGCCCCATTGCCACAATGGTCATGGGCTGCTTGCATTGTGGGTGCCACACACATATATGTGTGGCACATGTGCTAGGGGTCACATTGTATGTTCAAAGTCATGTTCGGTGTTGTAGGCATTTGACACAGCCTACACACGCTTGTCATGGTGGTGGGGGGATGTCTTTATCTTGCATTCCCTAGGATGTGGTGTTTTGGTTGTGTCATGCATTGTCCATCCTATGTGTGGGGGTGGTAGTAGTGGTAGGCATCCAGCCCCCCCTGGGTGAGTGTGGTAGTCGTGGTAGGCATCCAGCCCCCCTGGGTGAGGGTGGTAGTAGTGGTAGGCATCCAGCCCCCTGGCTAAGGGTGGTAGTAGTGGTAGGCATCCAGCCCCCTGGGTGAGGGTGGTAGTAGTGGTAGGCATCCAGCCCCCCTGGCTAAGGGTGGTAGTAGTGGTAGGCATCCAGCCCCCTGGCTAAGGGTGGTAGTAGTGGTAGGCATCCAGACCCCCTGGCTAAGGGTGGTAGTAGTGGTAGGCATCCAGCCCCCCTGGGTGAGGGTGGTAGTAGTGGTAGGCATCCAGCCCCCTGGCTAAGGGTGGTATTAGTGGTAGGCATCCAGCCCCCCTGGCTAAGGGTGGTAGTAGTGGTAGGCATCCAGCCCCCCTGGGTGAGGGTGCTAGTAGTGGTAGGCATCCAGCCCCCTGGCTAAGGGTGGTATTAGTGGTAGGCATCCAGCCCCCTGGCTAAGGGTGGTAGTAGTGGTAGGCATCCAGCCCCCCTGGGTGAGGGTGCTAGTAGTGGTAGGCATCCAGCCCCCCTGGGTGAGGGTGGTAGTAGTGGTAGGCATCCTGCCCCCCTGGGTGAGGGTGGTAGTGGTGGTAGGCATCCAGCCCCCCTGGGTGAGGGTGCTAGTAGTGGTAGGCATCCAGCCCCCCTGGCTAAGGGTGGTAGTAGTGGTAGGCATCCAGCCCCCCTGGCTAAGGGTGGTAGTAGTGGTAGGCATCCAGCCCCCCTGGCTAAGGGTGGTAGTAGTGGTAGGCATCCTGCCCCCTGGGTGAGGGTGGTAGTGGTGGTAGGCATCCAGCCCCCTGGGTGAGGGTGGTAGTAGTGGTAGGCATCCAGCCCCCCTGGCTAAGGGTGGTAGTAGTGGTAGGCATCCAGCCCCCCTGGCTAAGGGTGGTAGTAGTGGTAGGCATCCTGCCCCCCTGGGTGAGGGTGGTAGTAGTGGTAGGCATCCTGCCCCCCTGGGTGAGGGTGGTAGTGGTGGTAGGCATCCAGCCCCCCTGGGTGAGGGTGCTAGTAGTGGTAGGCATCCAGCCCCCCTGGCTAAGGGTGGTAGTAGTGGTAGGCATCCAGCCCCCTGGCTAAGGGTGGTAGTAGTGGTAGGCATCCAGCCCCCCTGGCTAAAGGTGGTAGTAGTGGTAGGCATCCTGCCCCCCTGGGTGAGGGTGGTAGTGGTGGTAGGCATCCAGCCCCCCTGGGTGAGGGTGGTAGTAGTGGTAGGCATCCAGCCCCCCTGGCTAAGGGTGGTAGTAGTGGTAGGCATCCAGCCCCCCTGGCTAAGGGTGGTAGTAGTGGTAGGCATCCAGCCCCCCTGGCTAAGGGTGGTAGTAGTGGTAGGCATCCAGCCCCCCTGGCTAAGGGTGGTAGTAGTGGTAGGCATCCAGCCCCCTGGGTGAGGGTGGTAGTAGTGGTAGGCATCCAGCCCCCCTGGGTGAGGGTGGTAGTAGTGGTAGGCATCCAGCCCCCCTGGCTAAGGGTGGTAGTAGTGGTAGGCATCCTGCCCCCCTGGGTGAGGGTGGTAGTGGTGGTAGGCATCCAGCCCCCCTGGGTGGGGGTGGTAGTAGTGGTAGGCATCCAGCCCCCCTGGCTAAGGGTGGTAGTAGTGGTAGGCATCCAGCCCCCCTGGCTAAGGGTGGTAGTAGTGGTAGGCATCCAGCCCCCCTGGCTAAGGGTGGTAGTAGTGGTAGGCATCCAGCCCCCCTGGGTGAGGGTGGTAGTAGTGGTAGGCATCCAGCCCCCCTGGCTAAGGGTGATAGTAGTGGTAGGCATCCATCCCCCCTGGCTAAGGGTGGTAGTAGTGGTAGGCATCCAGCCCCCCTGGCTAAGGGTGGTAGTAGTGGTAGGCATCCAGCCCCCCTGGGTAGGGGTGGTGGTGCGCATTCAGGCCCCTGTGTGCATATGTGGCATTGGTGATGGGCATCCCGCCCCTATGGTGCTGCTGTTGCTGGTGTAAGTATATTCAGCATCCCCGTGTGTGTGTGTGATGTGTCGTGTACGTGTTGTATGTGTTTTGTGGTTGGTGTCTGGCTTACCTTCTGCGCCGTACGCGTCCGTGCCTGTTCCGGTAGTAAATGTAGAATATTGGTATGATCGGGACGAAGGGATTCATGGTTGGTTCGTGTCGTTCGTCCTTCTCGTTGCTTGGCGTCGTCCTCGTCGCTTCGCCTCGTCCTCGTCGCTTCGCGTCGTCCTCGTCGGTGCCGTGTTCGTCTCGGAGCCGTGGATCGTGTTGTGGCGCGAATCGGAGCTTATGTGCGCCTCTCCCGGATGCTTTGACGTGCCGTGCGTAGCGACGGGTTCGGAGCGTACGGAAAGCGCATCGTACTTGTCCGGCCGGACGGGGCTGCATTTTCCCTTCCGTGCGACTCGATTCGGCGTTTCCGGATTCGCCTCGGTCGGAGAACAGGACCTGGTTTGGGTGAGTACGGCTCGGCCGGATTTTTTGCTGTTGTGCGCATCGTACTTGCTCGTTCGGTGTACTGTACGGATCGGTCGGGAAACAGGCTTTCGCATGGCTTTTTTCCCGACCGAATGGTATTGGGTGCGCCTCCTTAGAGAGCTTTCTAAGGTTGTCTAAGACCCCTAAAATCACTGTAAGGGTTGTCTGGATTGGTGCAAGGTGCCCACTTACATAAGTGTACACCATATACCAAGCCAGCTTCTCACAAAGGGCATAACAAATTAGTTAATGTTTTTCAGCTCAGCCTTGGAGTAAATATAGCACCATACATGGCCACTCACGGGTAGTGCAACACACTCCCATAGAAAATAATGCAGTCGAAAAATAACAATAGGGAAAAATAGGAGAAATATTGGAAGAAGTTTATTTGACATTTTATTTTGTTTAAATAATAATCATATATATTTAAAGTATGCTTAAAACACTAACAACATATCTGATAATGCAAAGACGATGTAGTATTGGCTGTGTAATCCACCGCCCATCCAGAGGTGAAAATCATTACAATAACAACCAGCGACATACAGAATAACCATAATTTGTTTGGCCTTCACTGTGTCAGTGAATGTGTTTGTACCTTCGGACCTCATTTTGAAGAACAATTATTTGAGGAGGAGACTGAGAGGGTTTACAGGCAAAGGATCAACATCTTAGTTATGTCAAGGGAAGCAGTCACTGCCAGATATTGCTTTTCACCTGAAGTGATCCTTGACATGGTTACAGACTGGGAGCAGAAGCTTGATTCACATACAGCCTGATCCCAGGCTATCCCTGCCTATGTCAAAATACTGGTTGCACTCCATTTCATGGCCACTGGCTCTTTTCAAAGGGTCATTTCTGACAGTGTAGGTAGTCACAGACAAACCATTCTCGATGTTTGCATTAGGTACTGAGATACCTCAATAAAAGAGTGCAACATTTTATTACCATACCACGGTCACTAGCAGAAAAGCAAAGTGTGGCAAGGGAATTATATGCCTTTGCCTATTTTCCTCTGGTTGTAGATGCCATTGATTGTACCCATGTGGCCCTTCAGCTGGTGACTTACAAGAATATTGTTTGAAAACTATTGAGTTGCAAGAATATTATATCAAAAATATTGTTAAGTCAAAAATATTGAGGAACATAATATAGACGGATGGAATATAATTTACTTTAATATAGTTGCATTAATATTATTTTTAATTAATTAAAAAATATATTAGGTATTATGTTGTTAATACTATAATACGACAACTTTGACCTCCAACCCACCACCCTAAACCTCAAGGACTCAACCAACCAGCGAACAACAGCCATATGATCACCATCTGGTCTCCGCTCACCGTCCAGACCACCACAGCCATCAGTCTTCCATCTACTCCAGGGCGCCCACTGACCCCTGCCCCCACTTCCTTTTCAAACTTGGAACAAACCCTATCAGCAACAAACTCACCAGCATCCTCAACACCTTCATCACCACAGCAATCTTCCCAGACAAGTGAAAGCACGCAGATATCAGACCTCTCCTAAAGAAACCCTCCGCTGAGCCAAAGTACTCGAGAAAGCCATCAACTGACAACTAACCGAATTCCTGGAACAAAACCACCTACTGGATGCCTCACAGTCAGGATTCCGTGCTGACCACAGCACTAAGACCGTGCTGATTGCTGCCACAGACAATTTCAAAACTCTTCTTGACTGCAGAGAAACTGTTGCCCAGATCCCCCTCGACCTTTCAGCGGCATTCGACACCGTCTCCCACAACGCCCTCATCAACAGACTCGACAACATCGGCATACATCAAATCGCCCTAAAGTGGATCGCCTCCTTCCTTACAGGATGCACAAATAGCCTCCCGCTGTCTCCTTTCACCTCTGCACCTAAGGACATCATATGCGGCGTCCCCCAAGGATCATCCCTCAGCCCTACCTTGTTCAACACCTACATGACCCCTCTCGCAGACATCATCACATCCCCCGGCCTCAACATAATCTATGCAGACGACACTCAACTTGTCCTCTTGCTCACCGATGACCCCACCAACTCCAAAACCATCTTCTCCAATGCCATGACCAATGTAGCCAACTGGATGAGAGACAACTGCCTCAGACTCAACTCCAATAAGACAGAAGTACTGATCTTCGGGAACAACTACTGCATCTGGGTCCACAGCTGGTGGCCAGTGGAACTCGTGCCAACTCCAACACTAACAGACCACATGCTCAACCTAAGGATCATCCCCGACAGTCAACTGACCATGAAACGACAAGTCAACTCATTTGCCTCCTTCTGCTTCCACACTCTTTGCATGCTCCACAGAATGTTCAGATGGATCCCAATCAACACCAGAAAGACCATCACTCATGCACCAGCCACCTCGACTACGGCAATGCTCTCTATGCCGGCATCCCCACCCAGCTCCTCAGAAGACTCTAGACCATACAGAACATTGCAGCCAGACTCATCCTGGACCTTCCCAAACGTTCACACATCTCCCCCCACCTCAGAAACCTCCAGTGGCTCCCCGTCCAGAAGAGATGCCAGTTCAAGATCCTCACGCACACCTACAAAGCCCACCACGATCAAGGACCATTCCACATCAACCATCGACTGAACTTTCATCAAGCCTCCAGACACCTGCGTTCCTCATCACTTGCCCACATCCCCCAAATCCTTCGCAGCTGTAGCAGGGGTCCCTTCCTTCTCCTTCATCACCGCCAAATCCTGGTACGACTTGCCCCTACACCTACGAACACCACCATCCCTAGCAGACTTCAGGAAGAGACTCAAGACCTGGCTTTTTGACGGAGACACAGCAGCCTCTGCGCCCAGATACTCCTAGGGGTGAAAGTGTTGCGCTTTACAAACGCTGATTAATTGATTGATTGATTGATTGATTGATTGATTGATTGATAGTAGCAGCGTTTTCGGTTTATAGTGGAATACGATGGGAAGTTATTTCATTTATAAGATGTTGTTTTTCAAATTAAGTTTTAAGTAATTAAATATTTCATTGGAAATTCTGTAATTTATTGAATTGATTACTTGTTATGTCAATTATTTGTTGTATTTAAATTAACTGTTTATTCATTGATACATATATTTAATAATAAACTTTTTAAATGATTTTTTAATTTATGTTCTGTTTTAATTTTATTTGTTTAATTTAATGATTGTTATAATGTTATTCTTTGTTTTATTTTTGATTTGTTTTAAAGCTTTCTTGGTTGGTGTTTTTTTCGGGTAGTCGAGAGGGAAGTGTATTTGTTTTAAATGTATTTGTTTTGTTTTATATTTATTAAATTATTTAATTTTTTCAATGACATTTAATTTTATTTATTTATAATGCATGTTTTTTTATTTTGAATGCTTTATTATTTTCTGTTTTTTTAAATTTGTTTATATTGGGTTTTAAACAAGTAAATTATACAGTTATCAGGTCAATCATTTAATGACGATAACATCTTTTAAAGTCATTACGTACCATGTCATACATTGAGAACACCATGACAGTCCTTAACAGAACTAAGGGGCTCATTATGATGGCGGGCGGACATCAGTCCGCCCGCCATCATAACAGTTTTGGGACCGCCCGCCAGACGTGCGGCGGTCCCACCAGTGCAATTAGGATGCGCCCACCATACTGGCGGGCGCATCCTGGCCTTTTAACATTGCGGACGGTGCTGCTGGCTGCAGCACCGTCCGCAATGTCAAAAGAGCATGCACAGCATTTCCCTGCAACACGTGGCAGGCACCACGCGGTGCCTGCCACTTGGTGCATGGAACTGCAGGGGGGTACCATGGGTACCCCCAGTGCACCCCCCCCACACACACACAGAGGGGGCCCGCAACGGGCCCCCAAAGCCAGTCTCCGCCTGTCTTTTTGCAGCGGGATATCCGCCGCAAAAAGACAGGCGGAAAGGCATATCCTAATCACTTCGGCGGTGCCTGCACGGCACCGCTGCAATGTTGCCCTGGTTCCGGGTTCCGCAAGGCGGGCAGAAAAGGACCGCCTTGCGGAACCATGGCGGACGGACTTTCCGTCCGCCGCGGTACCATTATGATTCCCACCGCCATCCTAATTTGGCGGTGGGAATTTTCATTATGATGGTGGAAGGACCGCCACCACCGGGCCGGCGGTGGCGGTCCTTCCGCCATCATAATGAGCCCCTAAGAACCTTAACATGGCATGTAATTTAATTTAATTAGTGTCTGTCATATGCACTAGTCAGCTATGTCATAGGTATGAGTCAAAACCGTCTTAACTCCCACACACACCTTACGTCACTCCTTGGCTGGAATTGGCTCATCGGCTACTTCCAGCCATCTATCTTGTACCTTTATCCTTGTCAGGGGTCTATCGGTGTGCAGCAATCTATGTTGGTAGATTATTACTTTTTCAAATCTGGCAGTGCCAACATTTCTACCATTATTTGTCTGAGTGCAGGTGTCTCTGGAAATGTCGGCCATATTTCTGTGGTGGTAGATGCAATTTCAGCTCATTGTAAAAATTGACTAAAATTAGAAAGGGGAATTTCAGGGTGTTAGTGGTCTATCACAAACCGTCCGTCAACTTAACTGCGTATAGAAAAATGCGACGTTCCATTTGATTTTTTCCACATTGAGCATAAACAAAACAAGCGGAAAAGAATTCCTATTTATTCTTGTTTTACAAATCTCAGGAAGTATCCTTTTCAGAATGCACAGATCCTTGCCCACCTAGGTGGCATGCTTCATCATCAGGTTGTGATCTACGCTGGCCAGGCAGTGCAGTGTCCATCGGGCCCATAAAAAAAAAAAGTCTCTTTGGTGGACACTTTTTCTTGCCCCCTGACCCAGTAGGGTTGTGGTGAATTGGTGGTTTAGCAAGAAAATTCTAATTGACAATAGATAGAAAGTATGTACTGCTTTTATTGCCTGAAAGTAATCTATGGCAAGGTTAAACTAGTGTGAAACAATTTAACATCAACTACTCTTTGGTCCTTTATGTGATCGACATTTTTCAAGCCTTGCTGTCTAGCTGGGTCAAGTGGCTTTCTTCAGGACCTTTATATATGACTCTACTATCTCCTTATGTTGCCCTATCTCTGTCGTTAAAGGCTATGTCAAATTTTCCAATTTTATATGTGTGGGTGAGAAACCCCAGAAAGTGTGTCCCTAATTTTGGAAACTCTGGTGCTCCTAAGTCGGTGAACCTATGTCATAGTGTTTTAGGGCCCCCGCCGGATGTGGGGGACTTCGCACCCTCTCTGTACAACAACTGTTCATAGTAGAAGAGCCTACTGGGAGAACCTGGCCTGGCAGTTCGATTTGGACTGTTCCCATTGGAGCAGGGTCAAGACTGATTTGAATATATGGCTGGGTCCAAACTGAGATGGCATGGTGTGCAAAATAACGATGGAGTGGGATGCGGACCCAAATAATTAGAAGTGGCTGAGATTAATTCAAGCATTCCATCCATCACTTTTTGTGTACTTCAGTGTGTCACCCCAAGTGGGACTGCTATGCCCTGATGTTTGTCCCATGCATACTGTGCTACTGGATCCAAGCTATACCTTGCTGATCAATCCTAATCAGGGCAAAATCGGTAAAGGTTGCTGGTGTTCCTGTTCAGGGAGGACCCTGCCTGACAGTTCCAGCTGAGCTGTTCGAATTGGAGCAGAGTCAAGACAAATTTGCATATTGCTGGGTCCAAACTGTGCTGGCATGGTGTGCAAAATAACGGTGGCCTGAGATGAGGCCAGAGTAATTGCCACTGGCTGAGATTAATTCAAGCTTTCCACCCATCACTTTTTTGTATGCTTCAGTGCCTAAGGTCTGCCACTGCAGAATGATTTTTCTATTGCAAACATTGACCAGCTCTGATCCCATGTTTCCCAGCGTCCACAAGGGTCAAAAATATATAGGCTAGATTGAGATTGGCTAGAGTCAAGCAGCCTCCTAGTCATAGTCCTGGGAATCTGCATAAAAGGGTACACGCTCCAAAAATGCATGCCATGTGCAAATGATGGATGCTTAAGAATCTTTTTAGCAAAGAACAGATGCCTCCTATACCATGAATTCTACCAACTGTTTACAAATGCAGAACACTTTTTTTATCTGCAAGAGGAATTACTTCACTTGTTTCATTTTGAACATTTGATTAAACAGTACCACTATTTTGAGCCCATCTCTTTATAAACTCCAAAACTCACAATGTGCATTTGAAAATGTCGTTTTACTTATTTCCTCATAGTGATCAACTTAAGCACAAATTAAAAAATTCGAAATAGTGATTTCTCTATATACAACACAACACAATGGTCCGCCCGCCATCCTAGCGTGAACGGGACCGGCCGCCTGCCATGCGGCGGTCCCGCACCCCTGATTCGGATGCGACCGCCACCCTGGCGGTCGCATTCTGCAGTTTAACATTGCGGCGGGTGCTGCTTACAGCAGCACCCGCCGCAATGTCAATTTGCCATGTTGTGCATTTCCATGCACAACGTGGCAGGCACCGCGCGGTGTCTGCCACCTTGTGCATGGAAATGGAGGGGGGTACCATGGTTACCCCCCAAGTGCACCCCCACCCCCTCGGGGGCCCACAACGGGCCCCCAAAGCAAATCCCCGCCAGCCTCGATGCCGCCATGGAAAGGCCTTACACTGCAGACATCCTAATATGGATGGTGGTGCCTGCTAGTCACCGCCACCATATTAGTGGCCCAAGTCAGCCCGGCCGGCAATCGGAACGATTGCCGACCGGCGGAAAAGCTGCAGACGCACTTTGCGTCCGCCGCGATACCCCCGCCATTGTATTATGGCGGGGGCATTACTCGTTACGACGGCGTAACGGTCCCCCATAGTGTCTTCCTAGACCAACACAGTGTAACACCTTCCACACCTTCCACACATACTCCCAGTTCACGATGTAAAAGGCTTGTCTGTATACAAAAAGGGCAGAGCATATTCGTCCTCATCTAGGTGCAGTGCCTGAAACACATGACAACTTGCATAGGTTACACAGTATGTTCCTTCATGGCATAACGCAGCACTGGTCTTCATTCACCAGGTCTGGGATCACCTTCAAGAACATAGCTGTGAGTACCTTGCTAAGAATTTTCACGTCCAAATTTAGCATTGACAGCGGACACTGAGCAGATACTTCATTTGGGTCCCGGTCCAATTTCGGTGTTCGGACTATCATTGTTTCCTGCATTGTTTCAGGCAGCATTCCTGTCTTGAGTGCTTGCATATATACCTAAATTTTTTAAACAAGCAAGGCTTGGCTCCTCTAATTGCCTGGACTGGACCACTATACTAGTAAAAAACAAACTTAGGGGCCGATTCCGATCTCGGCCGGTAGGGCTCCGAATCGGATTCGGCTTTACCGGATCCGATTCGGAGCCCTATTTCCCGCCGAATCGTACGTGCGTCCGGGCGAGCGAGTACGATGCGTGCGCTCGCGAAATCTCCGACCGACTCGTTCGCAGGACCCGACCGCTCCGACCGACTCGCACGGGGACGACTCGCACCGCGCAATGGAGACGTTCCCCGGCCGGGTAAGTATGATGCGCGTCACGACCGCTCCGACCGACTCGCGCAGTCCGGCTCCAAGGAGCTGGCGGAGCCGCACTTTGGGGGTCCGTGTCGGACCCCCCTGGAAGCGTAGGCACGCGAGTCGCACACAGGGGGGACCCATGGGTCCCCCTTACACGTGCATGTACGGCGCGACCCGCATCGACGCGAACACGCTGTAGGGGGCGCCCTTGTTCGCGTCGTGCCCATTGAGTCAATGGGAGCCCGTGTACGCGTCGTACGACTGGCTCCCATTGACTTAAATGGGAGTCCGACTGAATCGAGTCCGATGGCATACGTGCGCATCGTACTCATTCGGTCGGACTGCTAGAGTCCGATTCGGTCGGAAATCTCTCCGGGTCCGGCTCGGTCGGAGAGATTTACGGCCCGAATCGGAATCGGCCCCAAAGTGTCCAGACAGACTGTTCATACCAAATTAATGAATGAATAAGACCTTAGGCCAAACGTTCTAAAGTCTACGTGATTTATTTCACTTAACTCATACTTTTTATAAAAACAATATTATGCTATTTAATCATGTCATGAAATGGGCAATACTTCATTTAGGTGCACATTGTCAGATAATGATCCTTTTTAAAGCAAACTTAGACACTTCAAAACAACACATTTGTGAAAAAGCATAATACAAAAAAATTCAAAACATGAAGTAAACATACATAAGTAATGATAACCAATACAATTGAATAGTCCTTGTTTCAAACAAGAGCCCTAGGCGGACATTATCATGTTCATACAACAAGGTCTCAGCCTTTTGTCCTGCCTGTGTCATGAGTAATGGGGTTACACAATATCTACGGGTGTTGTCTTAGCGGGGAGCACCTATTTTCACTAGTTCGCCTCACGTCACCCCTATAATAGTTCACCCATTCTCTAGACATATATACCTACAGCAGTCTCTCAGCCAAAATCCCCATATTCATCTGATATAGCTCGGTAGGCAGGCCACCACTCCCTGGAGCCTTAGCTGAATTCATAAATTGAATGCAGGGACAATTGTTTCTTTACTGAGAGGGGCTTTCAGCATTTCCCATTGTTCAAGCATGACTTTTCTCATAGGAAGTGAAGTTAAACAGTCTTTCATGTATTGTTGATTATCCCATGAGTGTTGACTATACACCTTTCGCAGGTGTGTGACGAAGGGATTGTTTGTGCCTACCTATGTAAGTACCCCCCTTGCTTGTCCTTTACCATGAGTATGGGTGTGCACGGGGCCTTTTTAAAAAGAAATTAGCAGGCCAGCAACTTTCCAGAA
Source organism: Calotriton arnoldi (assembly GCA_963921515.1). Lineage (NCBI taxonomy): Eukaryota > Metazoa > Chordata > Amphibia > Caudata > Salamandridae > Calotriton > Calotriton arnoldi. The sequence continues at coordinate 117,715 of CAWUFW010020715.1, read as the reverse complement.
TTATTGACTTCTCTGTGTAACTTTTGTCTGTAACTGACAGTTGTATGTAGGTCAAGTCTGTCCCACATGTTAGCTAGTAGTTTCTTCAGGTCAACCTTGTGAGTCATCTTTCCAGAGAGAAGTGACAGTGTGATTTATACTTTTTTTTCCAGGGAAAGCAAAGATTTTTCCAAATACATTTTCATACCATATGTTTTAGCCAGGGGTTCCCTCTGCTTACTACCTTCATAGCTTTCTACTCAATGGCTCTGCTTCGGGCACTTCCCCAGTTATTTTCAAAATATTGCATGAGAGGCTCTGTTAGCCATTGGGGAAAAAAACAACATCTGCCACTTTGAGTTGTCATAGAGGAACCATTGGAGCATCCTCTCTGCAATTGTAAGTAACCAATAGAGGTGAGTAGTCAAATAAGGATCTTGCCTGAAAGCTTAGTCCAGCAACCCTATGCCAATGATGAGCTTGGACCAAAAAGTAGTCTAACCTGCTATGAGTTCCAAGACAGAAGTAAAGCATGAATATGCTCTGCCCCTATGGTGCAGCCACACCATATAGCTAGCATTTCCAATCCCAGCATTACTTCCTTAAGACCATTTGTCAGTTCGGGTTTGGTAACCGCCGGCGGTCCTTCCACCATCACGAGGAAAATTCCCACCGCCAAATTAGGATGGCGGTGGGAATCACAATGGTTCCGCGGCGGACGGAAAGTCCGTCCGCCACGGTTCCGCAAGGCGGTCCTCTTCCGGCCGCCTTGCGGAACCCGGAACCAGGGCAACATTGCGGCGGTGCCGTGCAGGCACCACCATAGGGATTACGGTATCCCTCTCCGCCTGTCTTTTTGCGGCAGATATCCCGCCGCAAAAAGACAGGCGGAGACTGGCTTTGGGGGCCCGTTGTGGGCCCCCTCTATGTGGGGGGGTACACTGGGGGGGTACCAACTGTGGGGGTACCCATGGTACCCCCCTACAGTTCCATGCACCAAGTGGCAGGCACCGCGTGGTGCCTGCCAAGTGGTGCAGGGAAATGCGGTGCATGCACCTTTATCATTGCGGACGGTGCTGCAGCCAGCAGCACCGCCCGCAATGATAAAGGCCCAGGATGCGCCCGCCATAGTGGCGGGCACATCCTAATTCACCCAGTGGGGCCGCCGCCTTACCGGCGGGCGGTCCCGGAACTGCAACGATGGCGGGTGGACTGATGTCCGCCCGCCATCGTAATGAGCCCCTAAGTGCGTAGTTAGCCTATCAATTCACATATTGCCGGATGATGAGTTAAAGGTCCTCAAATTAGGTCTATCCTTCTGCCCTACCAACTCATTCAATTGCACCCAATGTCAAATTGACCTTTATAAATTCACTAGAAAACTCAATTTACATAAATGGTACTCCTTAAGAAACTGTCCTTTTCCACTGTGGCCTCCAAGGGTAAACCTAGCAAACTAACCATCAGTGACATTGACTTAGTCCATACTTTGACAAGACCTGACCCAAATGTGGAATCAGTTGGTGACAAGTTGTTGGATTTGACCAACTTGGACAAGGGCCTTGATCTCAGCTACCCAAGTTGGTTTAAACCCAAATCTATTTTCATGCTCACCATACCCTTTGATGCCATTGATGCCTTTGAGGTAGTTACTATCAGACAGTTCAACAGACTGATCAAGGACAATAGAAAGAAATGTAGGTGGAAGGGTGACAACCTTGGCCTCAGAGAAAGAACTGCCATTAAAACAATATAGTCCGACAATTACATTGTTTTAAGGTAATCGGACAAAGGGAGCAAATTTGTCATCATGTCCAAAATGATGTACTTGGAGGGAGGATGTAGACAATTGAGTGTTGTTGATTGTTATCAGAGTGTAAAAAAATAATAATTCAGAAAGCTAACTAAATGTATTTTGACAAATTGGTGGAATGGAGAGAAAGGGGCCTGATAGAGTGGGAGGAAGATATGTTCCTTGTGTCCAAACATCCCTAAATATCCATTTTGTATCTGCTCCCTAAAATTCACAAAAATAAAACCAATCCCCTAGGCAGACCAATTGTGTCATCTATGGGCTCACTACTCGAGAATACTTCCATGTATGTAGACGTTTTTCTTCACCCATTTGTGCTGGCCTTACCCTCATACATATGGTGCAGGGACAGAATATTGAATCAAAAATATAGACTTGCACAGATATCGAGTTGCAAATATCGTGGGTCAGAAATATTGACATACAGATTCTCGTGGTCAAGAATATCGATTTGAGGTAAGTAATATCGATGTTAAAAATATCGAAGTGTTTAATATTGTTTGCAAAAATATAGTTGTTAAAAATATTGTTTGTTTATTAATGTTATGTACTTTAGTATTTATTTTATATGTATGTGTTGTATGTTTTTTGTGTAAGAATTGTTTGAATTTTTAATATATGTGTTACATTTTTAGTAGTTATTTATTTATTTTTTATTTGAATTTTGTGCTTTTAGTTCCGTAGCGGGTTGTGGATTTATAGGGGAATAGGGTGGGAAGTAATTTAAATATATTACATTTATTTATTATTTTTTATTTATTAATATTTGTTTAATTGAGATGTTATAGTGTTAAATGTATAAAGTAATTTATTATTAAGTAATTAATAATTGGTTGTTAATTAATTTCAATTAATTAATTGGTAATTAATTATGGTAATTGTGTAATTAATTTTAGGTGTATGTTGTGGTGTTTATAGGTGTTAAGGGTGGAAAGTAATTTTTAAGTGATGAATTAATAATTGGCTTTTAATTAATTTTAATTATGTAATTGGTAATTTATTATGGTAATTGTGTAATTAATTTTAGGTGTGTGTTTTGGTGTTTATAGGAGTAAAGGGTGGGAAGTACTTTGTATTTAATAAATTAATGTATAGTTGTTAATTAATGTTAATTATTTGATATGTATCTTGGGTAATTCTTTAATTTTTTGTCTGTTGTTTTTACTTTTACAGGGGTAAGGGGTGAGTATTAAATACATTTTAATTACTTTATTATTAGTTGTTAGTAATAGTTTTTAATTTATAAATAAGTTTTAATTGTGTTTTATTATTTTAGAGTTTAATTTAGGTGTGTGTTGTGGATATCATAGTGTTAAAGTGTCTGTAGTCAATTAATGTTTTTTTTATTTTTATTAATAATATTTTTTAAATTCATTATTAATTATGCTTATTCTCGAGAAAAAAATTATTAGAAATGTTGAAGTGTTTTGTTATTGGTGTGGTGTTATAGGGTAGGAAATACAATAAATACATTTATGTATTAATTAATGTATTTGTTTGTAAATATTTTCTAGTTTAAAAGAATTTTATTTTATAAATGTATTTATTATTTTATATTATTTGTATATTTTTTATATGTATATATTTAATATATTTGATTTTTCATTTCTAAATATTGTTAATTTTTTGATGATTTTTATAATTTTTAATGTTTTTTATTTTTGTTTGAACTGTTTGAGTTTGAATAGTAATTTTTGTCTCTTCGCTATCCAACACTTTCCCTACTGTTGCACTCACTGGAGTGGGAATAGTAATTTTTACCCCTCCGCTATCCAACACTTTCCTTACTGTTGCACTCACTGGAGTGAGAATAGTAGTTTTTACCTCTCCGCTAGCCAACACTTTCCCTACTGTTGCATTCACTGGAGTGGGAATAAAAGTTTTTACCCCTGTGCTATCCAACAGTTATTTTACTGTTGCATTCAGTGGAGTGGGAATAGTAATTTTTACCCCTCCGCTAGCCAACACTTTCCCTACTGTTGCACTCTTTGGAGTGGGAATAGTAATTTTTTGCCCTCCGCTAGCCAACACTTTCCCTACTGTTGCTCTCACTGGAGTGGGAATAGTAATTTTTACCCCTCCACTATCCAACACTTTCCCTACTGTTGCACTCAGTGGAGTGGGAATAGTAATTTTTACCTCTCCGCTATCCAACACTTTCCCTACTGTTGCATTCACTGAAGTGGGAATAGTAATTTTTTCCCCTCCGCTATCCAACACTTTCCCTACTGTTGCTCTCACTGGAATGGGAATAGTAATTTTTACCCCTCCGCTATCCAACACTTTCCCTACTGTTGCACTGTTTGGCTTGGGAATAGTAATTTTTACCCCTCCGCTATCAACACTTTCCCTACTGTTGCACTCTTTGGAGTGGGAATAGTAATTTTTACTCCTCCACTATCCAATACTTTCCCTACTGTTGCATTCTTTGGAGTGGGAATAGTAATTTCTTCCCCTCCGCTATCCAACATTTTCCCTACTGTGGCTCTCACTGGAGTGGGAATAGTAATATTTACCCCTCTGCTATCCAACACTTTCCCTACTGTTGCACTCACTGGAGTGGGAATAGTAATTTTTACCTCTCCGCTATCCAACACCTTCCCTACTGTTGCATTCACTGGAGTGGGAATAGTAATTTTTACTCCTCCGCTATCCAATACTTTCCCTACTGTTGCATTCTTTGGAGTGGGAATAGTAATTTTTTCCCCTCCGCTATCCAACACTTTCCCTACTGTTGCTCTCACTGGAGAGGGAATAGTCATTTTTGCCCCTCCGCTATCCAACACTTTCCCTACTGTTGCACTCACTGGATTTGGAATAGTAAATTTATTTATTTTGCTATCCAACACTCTTCCTACTTTTGCACTAATTATATTGGGAAATTTAAATTAAAATATTTTCTAATAGTTTAATGTTTCAAATTATTGTAGAATGTTTTTTTATATTTTAAATTATTGATATATATATATTTTATTTTTAAATAATTTTAAAGTTTTAAAATAAATTAATACATTACATATAATAGTTTATTAATTATTTTAAAGTGAAAATATATATATACATATGTATAAATTATTATGTTTGTGTGTTTATTTTTTAATTAAGTTTATTTGTTATATTTTGTTAAAATGTATATTCAATCTAATTTATTTTGTTAAAATTAATATTAATATTTAACATATTTAATATATGCTATTTTATTTTATATATATATATATATTTAAATCGATATCTTTTACATCTATATTTTTTACATCTATATTTTTGATTCAATATTTTTGTACTTACCTGTGTAGGTAAGGGAGTCAATATTTTTGTATTCTATATTTGAAAAAAATATTTTTAACATCGATGTTTTTGTAATCGATATTTTATCAGTGAACCCATACATACAAGATACTAAGGACTTCCTAACTCGTATAGATGACATACACTGGGAATCTATTTTCTTGTTAATCATCTGATGTGGGGAGCTTATACATGAGCATTGACCACGAGTCTGGTATTGCAGCCTGCAGGCATTTCGTGAAAGCAGCATCCCTGTCCCACCTCTTTTACCCTGAGATGGTTCTTGAAACGATTGAGCTATGCTTACGGAACAACTATTTTGTCTTTGATGACAAGTATTTCAAACAGAAATGGGACAGCTATGGGGACATGCTTTTCTCCCAGTTTTGCTAACCTATTCCCAGGATGGTGGGAGGAACAAATTGTGGGTTCTATTGAAATCTTGAACTCACACGTGGTTCTATGGACACGCTTCATAGATTACCTTTTCATCATATGGGAAGGGGGCATGGATGAGGCTGTGAACTTTGCAAGCCAACTAAACAACAATGAGCTGAATTTGAAATTTATGAGTGAGATAAACCACACCTCCATAGATTTCCTTGATGTAACCGTAAGAGTGGTAGAGGAGAAGATAATAAGTTTACACAGAAAAACCACAGCTGGGAACACTGTTATACGTCCAGAGTAGCCTCCCTAAACCCCACATTCATAGTATCCCCTATGGGGAATTACTGCATGCTCAACATAACTGCAGCACAGCTGTAGGGTTTCTACAGGAGAGTGAGATTATGCTGAAAAGGTACAGAGAGAGGGGGGTACACGGAGTCTAAACTACTAACAGCCATAAACACAGCTAGCAGAGTACCTAGACAGGAACTTCTTATCCCGAAAAGACTCAGTAAGAATGATGAAGATAATGGGAGCATTAGATTAATCATGACGTTCAACATTTAGGGGTCGATTCCGATTCGGGCCGGAAGTTTCTCCGACCGAGCCGGACCCGGAGAGATTTCCGACCGAATCGGACCCGTGCAGTCCGACCGAACGAGTACGATGCGTCCGTATGTTATCGGACTCGAGTCGGTCGGACTCCCATTGATGTCAATGGGAGCCGGTCGTACAACGCGTGCGCGGGCTCCCATTGACTCAATGGGTGCGAAGTCGGACAAGGGCGCCCCTACAGCGGGTACGCGGCGAAGCGACTCGCGCCGTACACGCACAGGTAGGGGGACCCATGGGTCCCCTGTGTGCGACTCGCGCGGCTACGCGTACAGGGGTCCGACACGGACCCCCAAAGTACGGCTCCGACAGCTCTTACGAGCCGGAGTGCGCGGCTCGGTCGGACTGCTCGCGGCGCGCATCGTACTTACCCGGCCGGGAAACGTCTCCATTGCGCGGTGCGAGTCGAGTCCGAGCGAGTCGGTCGGAGCGGTTCGAGCCGGGAGCGAAGTCGGTCGGAGCGGTCGGGACGCCCGGACGAGTCGGTCGGCGATTTCGCATCGTACTCGCTCGGCCGGACCCGCGTACGGTTCGGTCGGGAAACAGGGCTCCGAATCGGATCCGGTAAAGCCGAATCCGATTCGGAGCCCTACCGGCCGAGATCGGAATCGGCCCCTATGTCTAGAGATGTCAGACAGATTTTAGACAAGAACTGGCAGATTTTGCAGAGTGAGGAATGACTCAGTGATATACCCACTGGTCCCCCAATGGTCACGTATAGAAGGGGTAATAGTCTGAAGGACAGACTGAGTAAGAGTGCCATTCACAGCAAATCCCCTTGGCTTACCGACAATAAGAAAAGGTTTTTTACTTGCAAAAAAATTCAAACCCTGCAGGAATAGCAAGGTGACCAACAAATTCTACTCATCCCTTGCAGATGAGGAACGGTATATTGAAAAATACCTGACTTGCAATCCCAACTTCACAGTGCATGTACTCACTTGCCCTTGTGGGAAATGGTACATTGGGAGCACCATTCACCCTGTGAAGAAGAGGGTATTGGAACATCTGAGAGCAATCACCCATATAAACACTACCCTGTAGCGAGGCATTTCACCCAGTTTCATAATAGTGATACCAACCAATTGAGGTTTTTTTTACCATTGACCGAATAGACCCCACAGTCAGAGGAGGTGACGAGGAAACGGCTCTGAGACGTCTTGAGTCTCGGTACATCCTGGAGCTGGACACCATGGTACCGAGGGGTCTTAATATGGATGAACAGATGAATACACATATGGGCTGAATACCAGAGGGGGGTGCTCATGTTTACTGTTGGATTACTTTTCTCGCTGCCAGTTTATAGCATATGATGAGCCAGTTATTTGGAGCTGCGTGATTTTTAATTGATTTTAATGAGCACTTTTTGATGTTTTCTTCTTAATCTTTTGTGTTTTCCTCTTCTGTTCTTTTTCTTTTTCACTTTTTTCCACTCTGTGCTTCAATTCACTACTTACAAGGCTAGTTTGCACATGGCATAATGTGGGGAAGGAGCACTGCACTGTGAGGACAAATGCACTGAAGGTCCTAGAAACGTTTGGCTGATTTGAAGCTGTCCGGAACAGTTTTGGTTGAGTAACTTGGTGGACCGTGGCGTTTGATTGGGAACACCACGTCCACTTACCATTTTGTCTGGTACCTGTTATGGACCACTTTGTCCACATGGGAAGGACTTTTTATCGATGTAGGTATACATGCCTTATACCTGATGTAAGGTAGTAGTTGGACTACCTTCCTCTGGATTGGAGGGGAGTTTTGGTTTGTGTTTTAGGAGTATATTTGTTCCATGGTTTTTGTTATAATATTAGTTTTTATCTTATGCTCCATTCTCAGGCTTGGGTGACCTCTTATGATCCCAGTGAATAATTGGCCCTATTTCTCGATTTAGAGCAGTGGCACCTGTACTTATAAACCCCAGTACACATTTAGCATTAAGCTAATTATTTTGGGGGCCAATTTACGGTGGATATTGATTTATTTTCATTACAGTGTATACTTCCCTCTGTGTTGTACCCCGGTGTGTCACACAGTAGCATAATACATAAGATATTGGGCTCCAGTGTGTGTGCATCATGACAATATTTTATTATGTATCATGTTGATTATACCTTTGATGTAGTAGTTAATGTTTTTGTTCAGATCTGTTTGGATGGTATAGCCCACGGGAGCTCTACTATAATTTCCAGAGTGCTACATACGGGCATTTAACATTATTGTATATTATCTATGCACCTGGTGCGCTACGCATGCAGATATTGAAAATATATTATGCCATATATGCGTGTTTGCAGTACAAGGGATTAGTTACTGCCTCAATATGATGCCCATGCTTATCACTATGTAGAGGTACCCAAGCACAACATACTATATCCAGACATGTTTGCAAGCCTAGCCGAATGGGGCCCCATATAAGCCATCTCATGCCCGTGTGATTGAATATGAGCCGAGCGGGTATTTAACCTTTGTATACTGCCTTGCCTTTCATGTGACAAAACATGCAATATTTGGCCATGCCGCCAGAAAACTCATATGAGAATTCAACAGTATTGTATATTATGCATACACCAGGTGTGCTACTTATGCAGATATTGAAAATGTATTATATCATATACACGCGCATGCAGTATGGAACATTGGACACGGCGGCCTCAATATGGCGCCCATGTTTGTCTCTATTGAATGATACCGAAGCATAACATACTATTGTGTTCAGTGCAGTGGCGGCTCGCCAAGGGAGTGGTGCGGGCGGTGAGACGGGGCAGGGGAGGGGCAGGGTGGGGGGGTAGTGGACTCGGACTTACAACGGACAGAACTCCCTCTGAGTTCTGTCCGTCGTATGTCCGAGTTCACTACCCCCAACCCTGCCCCTCCCCACTGCTCGAACCACTCCCTCGGCGAGCCGCCACTGGTTCAGTGTGTATACGGCTTCTGTTAGACCAATATGTAACAGTCACTATTGTAGTATAATTTATGTACTGTTTATTCACAGTTTTTGCTGGAGCCATAAATATCAATGGAGTATTTCAATACGTGCATGTACTATTCAAACTTGACTCAACGTCTTAAAATGCTGCTCTTGTTTACCCTGCTTTTGGCAGTCTTTGCTAGCCCTTTGTTTATGTTATGTTGCAGCAAATGTTATTTACTTTATAAACCAGTAAGAGGCTGGAGCCACGATTTTTGCCCCAGAGGATGTTGACTCCCCTGCCCCAACATTAGACCTTCATCCCAAGGCAAATCTGGCAATTTGGCTTGAGATTTTTCATCAGATTATTTATTCTGAGGGAACAGCAGTGCCTTTAACTATGTTTTAGGGTTGGGAAAGCCAACAGGGGATCTGGAAGCCCATTCAGAGCGTCATGAAAATATAGACAACCTCATACTCCCAAGGGAGGGGGGGATAGGATCCGTACAATGAGGCTGCCCGCGTCTCACGCAGGGGGCCCCATAGGAGGGCGGCCCCCTTAGTGCCACATTAGGCACAAACCCGACGGGATAGTTTCTGGACCTTTGGGGCCTGGAACTTCCGGTCGTCATTTCCGGCGCGCCGAGTGGGCAGGGGCCAGATATATTTACCTCCCCCGCCCATCCGGCGATCCTTTCACGCCGAGGGTTCCACGCCGTCTCCCTCCCTACCGCTTACCCGGCGTGTCGGCTGGATGGGTGGCTAGGGTAGGAAGGCCATTAACTTGTTGCTTTGTGTTGCAGGCGGAGTTATAGGCCGATCCAGAGGCTGAATGTTACATAGGGGTACCCTCTTCAGGACCAGAAGAAGGGTGCAAATGCCAAATAGCCCCAGGTAGTCCTTACGGCAGGACCCTGGAGGAACGACGGTGCCCCGTTAGTCCTTCGGGCGGTTGTGAACCTGAGCAACCGGGGGGCTTGCCTGGATACGCTCCGCCCGCTCAAGGGGCGTGAGTAAATGGGTGGACTGGTGGTCCACAGGATGTAAGGGGTAATCCCCCAAAATGGTTTGCACCGATTGGTTATGCCACGGTGCAATTTGGCTCATCAGGTGGGCAGGCAGCATAGGGGCCTGCCTGCCCTTGGATCGCCCGTAAGTTGACCCACCATGTTGGCATATTTCTTATGCAAAATAAACCTGCAGCAATGTTTTCTCCAACAACCAATGTGTCTTGTGTGTTCTTTATTATGGTATTGCTGTGTTTGCGGGTTGGGTGTGTTGCCGATATTGGCACTATGTTGTAAAAAACATACATACTCATTGTTTATGAGAACGCTGTATTCCACAGGCCACAGCTGTGATTTGGGTCCTAGATTAAGATTGTATCAATGTTGTTATTGAAATGTGTAGATATACCCCGATACAAAGAAATGGACACAATTGCCGCAAAACTGTGATATAATCATATCTTCAAGTGCTAAGATGGCCACCACAGTAATCGAATTGGAGGCCTGACAAATATTGTCCATCATTTGTAATTTGCCTTTCAACCCTTTCTGTGGGTTGGAACAGGGATTTGCATATGCATATATATGAGAAAATGGCGCCGGAGGCTGTCACATTGACAAAGGCAACAAGCCGAAACGCGTCTGTCATATGTTGTTGTAACAATAAACATATCTCTTTGAAACTCCCCTGAGTGCGCGAATTCCGTTTCTCGGTGAAACAGCAATTGGATATATGCGTGAGTCCACCCTAACGTTCTCGAAGCACCCACTGTGCGAGAAGCGGCATTTTTGGTGGAAACCCTGATCATTATTTTGCATTTTAATATTTTTAATAAATTATACATAATGGTATAAATTTGAATTTTTCGACATACTATATTTTTGGTGATATTCTGTTCCACAATTTTTTTCACTCAATATGTTGGTCGTCTACATTCATATTATATAAACTCAATGTTTTTGTAAAAATATTTTTGACAATAATCTCGTGTCACAATTTTGTTTTTATCGATTTTCTGTCATGCAATCCCTCCAGCCACGTCATCACAGAGCACATCTTTTCTGTAACAGACTCAGCTGGCACTCCATCAATGTGAATGAAGGCTGTCTGCCATGCCTGGGCCTGTATCATTCATGTGTATGGTGCCTTTTCTGGAAGCACACATGACAGCTACATCTTCTGTCAGTCACTGTGTTGCATGTTATTAGGTTACTGGGCATTTTGGTGACCTGTGACTCATAGATAAGTTGACATATTGCACTGGGATTACATGTGCATCTCAGGGTTGGCGAACATATCAGTCAGTACTCACTGTAACACTATAGATACACATTACTATACCAGTGACCATATTTATGTATACATGATGCAGTACTTTTTGAAATGAACAACTTTTAAGAATATTTCTCTTGTTTTTGTTGCAGTTGATGCGAGCATGCTCTCTCTCTGTCAAAATCTCCTCATACCCTGTAGCTCTTCAGTGTTAAAATAGGGCACACATACATACACGAGCCATCATTGATTTCACTTCTGGGATCCTTAAGTCACAATTTAGAGGTCTTGACTCTACAAGGAGTAACTAGTGTATTGACCAGAAGCTGTGTGCAAGATTTTTGTAGCCTATTGTGTGTTGCACAACACTGCCGTGCAACCAGTGTTACAGGCAGATATTACCCATGATCTTCAGCCACAACTAGTTGCCTAGATTGAGGCACAGAACAGAGGTCTGGGTTTACAGGTGCAAAAAACTGGAAAAGCAATTTTTCATTAGAGATGCTAGTTTGTTTGTATCGTGGAAAGGAGTGGCGCAGTCGTGGCCCATGCAGGTAAGCGCGGTGAGGCGGGGCGGGGTGGGTTGAAATTGACATACGGCAGGATAGTGAAAATAAATAAATAAATAAAACCACTTACCTTTCCTCGCTGAGTCGGGAAGAGAGTGAATAGCAAAAATGTGGAGATTTTCACCTTAGGTGCAAGAGTAGTTGTACATGTAAATAAATCTACAAATGTAATTTACCTTTGTGAATAGGGTCCATTATTTTTGTGATCCGATATCTAGGGAATGTGTTGGGATGTTATCTGAAGTACACATAACTGTTTGTACACTATCTAATGTTGCACTTACTATAATGTTTACTAATCACAAGCACCATTCCTGCGTCATTTACATACCTTCACGTTTGAGAACTCTTTGATTGGGATTTCTTGTTTGTACTTAAATATAGAATTTAGGACAATATTTCACACGAACAAATAATGCAAATATCGGGAGGAAAGATGAACATGTTGGAGCATCATATTCTGGGGTTCTATGAATAATTACCACGTCCCCCAACTCTTAAAACAATTCTCATGCGGAGTACTTCTATTTTGCTAGACATAGGCAAACTAACTTGAGTAACGCTGCTCGAAATTAACAAAAGAGTAATGCTGTCTTACTGGGGAAATAGCCGGAAGTCTAACTTTGGGACAAAAATGTGAACAGCCTTCATTGAATAAAAGGGAAGCTGCACGTCGAGTATCTAAAAGTAAAAGAGCTGTTTTGTTCGTATAACTGGATTACACAATTACTTTGCGATCAGGGCAAAGTACACAGGGCAAGGTCTCTGTAGATTCCTGGCACAAAGCTATCTTAACAAATCTGTATCTGCAGTGTTGGACTTTCTTCTTGAAGAGGCCGAGAGTAGATGAAGAGCAGAAGGGAGTGAGACTGGGGTGGGTGAATGTGTTTGTTGTGCACTTTCTGCGCCTGTCAAAATTACTGCTGGCCCTACATATCTGTAATCTAATAGGGAGTTCATGCCTATAGTACTACTCGTTTGAAAGATAAACTGCAGTAACTAAGGCGGTTAGTGTGAGCTACACAACTAACGTGGAGTGCTTTGAGTTTTTCCATCATTTTCATTTGTGTTCTGAAACAGGCACACACTTACCTAAATGTAAAAAAAAAAATTAATCCCTTGCCCTTTTCATCTGAGTACTTTCTAAGGCCTGTTTAGGTCTGGCGTTATCCAAGACCTTTTGATTTAACTAAAATTATCTATACATCTTATACATAATTATAGGGGCTTTCAGCCAGCTCTCGCCATCCATTGGTTTGTTGTTGTGTCATTCACCTTTTTCTTCCACCCACTACAGCATACAGCAAGGGGCAGTAGTTCAACCTAGTTCAGCCACTGGCTAATTTCATTGCGAGGTACAGCTTTCTGCCCTTCCACAAAGAGCGCATCCATACACAAAGTAGAGGTCCCTTCAGTGCCAATGTTTGGTGTTGATTAATTATTATTTTAGCAGTCAGAAAAGCCCAGCACACTTTCAAATATTAAATGTATTGTACATACAATAGTATAGATTTGCGACAAACTGTTGTTTTCCCAAAACAAGAGAAAAAGAAGAAAGAAAGCGATATAATCATATATTGATGAAATTCATTCTTTATTCATATTCTTTTTTCTTTTTATAAAATTTGCAACCGCCAACGCGTTTCGTCCTCAATCGGACTTCTTCAGGGCTACAAGAGTACAAAAATAAACACTATTTACAATATTGAACACACACATGTTAAAACATAAAAACCAGATCTATTTTAAAACAAAAACATTTCTTCACTAATCATCATTATAATGGGAAAACACTTTTTCATACAGTACATACAGAGTTCACATGTATTCCAAGTACCCTGTACATCTAACAATAAATGGAGGAGCCACCTCATATAGATAGTCATCATTTCTCATTCCATATTAACTTTTCAGTAATTAAATCCTTTGTGATTTCATTAAATGTTTAAAAACCCTTAGTCAAAACAGAGCTCAGATATATTGCTTCTTCATACAAAGCATAATGGACAAATATACACATACCTTAGAATGTAAAATGTGCTCATTCATATAGCTTTTGTCAGTAAGTTAGACCAATCGATTTGAAAATGCGTTTGTCACCACAAACATATTATGTCAACTCAAGGCTCGTCGATAACGGTGTATCCTAAAAAAGAGTACACAGACAAGCCATATATCAAGAACCGCTATCTCTATCCAAGATATTTTAAGAACAGAGACCCTTTATAAATTTACTGGTCATTGTACATATATATATTTTGAAAGTGTAATCAACTCTACCCATGGTATTTTTTTAAAACAGAGACCCTTTATGTAATCAACTCTACCCATGGTATTTTTTTTTAAAAAGAGACCCTTTATTAATTCACTAGTCGATATACATAGATATATTTAAAGATTGTTGTTAACATCAGCTTTAATTGCATCTACATTCAAAAGAGGATCACCATAAACCTAAATATCGGCTGTAGCGGCCAGTACGTCATATATAAAAAGTCAGGCAAACGATAAAGTACTGACAATATATTCTATTTCATTTAGGCAGCCAGTGACTTCGATTTTCGATTTATCTAGAAAAGCACTTTAGCAGTTCTCTTTTGCACATATCTCGTTTGGGCACTAAGTCAATCAGCCCCACTACCTCATATTATAAGCATTGCGCATCAGCGCCTCAGGGCTATGGTCATCAGTTTATCCTTGATCCTCTCTATAGTATTCAGAAAGTAGAGCGCGCCAATATCATGACGCTTATTATCAGTTAACAGTTTAAAGAGCATTGCAAAAACCCTTCTAACCTACAAAACAACCCACAATCTACATAATCTAAGTAGCACAACGTACTCACGGTGAAAATCACACCCGTCTCAATGCGGTCATCCGGTTCAGCAAAGAATCTCAAAGATTACACAACACCGTGCTCTTTTATACGCCAAGCAAAGTAGTTAATTAGCTAATTAGTAAAGTTACACCTACATCTCAGTGTGAAAACGCGCCAAAAACGACGTAAGCAATGAGTTTATAAGAAGGAAGCCATCTTGGAGTGAACTAGATGTCCCTAGAATGATTGTTTAAATCATAATCTCTGCGAGCTATACATGACACGTTTGCACATATATTTAAATATTAACAATTTATTACCTGACCCATCGATTTTATTATTTATCTAGAAGGTAGCATAAGAATAGAATTACTACCAAAAATCGCTCCTAAAATGACATAAAAGGCATCACAGTGGGCGCCATCTTAGAGTGGGTTGTTAGGCCTAAAAATAAGCATTCCCATCATTCAATATAGAAATCACATTGGGCGCCATCTTAAGGTGTGTTATTATGCCGAAAAAAAAAAAAAACGTTCCCATCGTTCAATATACATACTGGGCAAGACATAAGAAGGGCATCGCATTGGGTGCCATCTTAGAGTGGGTTATTGAGCCTAAGAATAAGTATAACTATCACTCGATATAGGCATCACTTTGGGCGCCATCTTAAAGTGGGGTATTAAGCCGAAAATAAGCGTACCCATAGATCAATATATGTGCTGGGCATGACCTTTACGCCAGCATCAAGTTCGAATAATCGGTCATATCATAATGAACAAGAATGATTATCTTCCAATGTAAAAGCAAGGAACAACTACCCACCAATACAAAACAGACAATATTAAATATGCTCAACACACAAAATTTTCAATGTCTCAATGAATAGACTGGACATCAATAACGGACCACCATCAGTGATAACACGGGCCTCTCATTAAGTGTTAAATCAAATTCATATTTAAACACCAGAGTACAGAGTAGCAAATAAAGAAGAAGGTCTATAGAAAGTAATGAAATTCATTATTGATGTTCAGCCCTAGGGTTACAGATCTTAATCTACAAATCCAACGGGCTTCCATCTGCCTAAGTTGTAGAGTTCTGTCACCTCCTCTGGCATTAACACCAACACTATCTATTGCATGAAATGCAATTTCCTGTTGTTCGGATGAACATCAACAATATGTTGTGCTACCGGATTCCTCACATCCCCATTCTTTATACTTCTTACATGTTCTTGGATCCGGATTTTTAAGCTCCTAATACTGCTCCCTACATAGATTTTATCGCATGCACAAATAATCAGATATACAGCATATGTGGTATTGCAATTGATGAATGACATTACTTTATAGTCCTTATGACCATTGTATTTAAACAATTTCTTTTTGTTCAATCCATATTTACAGATTGAACAACAGCCGCAGGTATAAAATCCTTGCGGTTTCTCAGGCAGCCATGTCGATGGGGATGTTTTAGGTACCTTAACATGGCTAGGGCATAGGATATTCTTAATTGTGGACCCCTTCGATATATCACTTTGGGCTTATTCGAAACAAAATCTGATGGAAGAGTGTCAGATTTGAGTAAATGCCAATTTTTTCGAGTGTATTGAAAATATGATTGCTGTATAGCCCATACTCAGTTATAAACGCACACTGGCCCTGCATGATATTATCGGCAGTCCCTGTTCGATGAGCTAGGGAATCTTTCCTTTTATATTTTCTGATCTTGCTTTCTGCTTTCCTAAGACAACTACCATCGTAACCTCTTTCCTTGAAGTCATGTTTGACCTTACTTATGTTTTTCTCAAAATTACAATCCTCACTGCAATTTCGGCGGACTGGCACCATCTCACCATATGGTATGGCCATAATTGTAGTCTTGGGATGACAACTAGTGGCGTGTAGCACACTATTGCAGGCAGTTGGTTTTCTATACAGATCACTATGGACCACATGATCCTTTACATAGAGTCTGAGGTCCAAAAAAGTAATCTCATATTTAGAACTACTTAGCGTTAACTTGACATTAAAAGGGTTATCGTTGAGATAAAGAAAGTATCCATTGAGTTCTTCAGAACTCCCTTTCCATATCAAAAAATGTCGTCTATATACCGCACATAAAAGAGGATATTGTCCACCCAATTTTTGCACCAGGCCCCAGGCATGCTCCATCTCATACAACCCCATAAAGAGGTTGGCATAGGACGGAGCAAACCTGGAGCCCATGGCCATCCCTTGCTTTTGAAGGAACCAGTCATCCCCATGTATAAAGGCATTCTGTGTCAAGATCATTTCAGACATCACTAGCAACATCTGTGTATGTTCCAAATGACATGCATTGCGTTTAAATAAAAAATGTTTAAGTGCCCTAAGTCCACTCTCCAGCCCTATGCACGTATACAAGCTCTCCACGTCCATAGTTACGAACGTGAAGACATCATCCTCCCACTCAAAGTCTTCCAATTTACAGAGAAGTTCTCTGCTATCTTTAAGGTAAGACGGGAGATTTTGTACGAGGGTTGGAGAAAGGTGTCCACATACTCAGCCAGATGTTCAGTCAGGCCACCATTGCCCGATATTATAGGTCTACCTGGGGGAAAAAGCCCCCTTGTGGATCTTTGGGAGCACATAAATACAAGGGTACCTGGAATTGTTGGCTAAAAGATATTTGTATTCCAGATCTGTTATTAGGCAACACTCATACCATTCAGTTAGCCTGCCATTAATATTGCCCTCAATCATTTTAGTCGGATTTGACTGCAATTTCATGTAACACTCTGTCTGGCCCAATTGTCTATTAATCTCAGCTGTATAATCATGATAATTCATTATGACAATATTACCGCCTTTATCAGCCTCACGGATTACCAAATCTGGATCATCCCGTATGGACTGAAGAAAGGCTCTATCACCCCTACTGATGTTATAATGGTGTACACATTTCGCATTAGTGACATGACTGTCCTCCAACTTGTATAAATCCTGTGTAACCCTCAAAGAGAATTCATCTATCACTGTTTTGGTGCAGTTGGGAGGTGTAAATTTAGAAGTATTCCTAAGCCCACTATCTATTGTTGTATCCTCAACTACATCAAGATTGCGTGCATGTTCTGCTAGATCCCCTATGTCATCTTGATCCTGTAATGTAGCAATCACAAAGGAGACATCTATATCTGATATCGTGAATTCAGAGGCACATGGGGCCTATTCAGTATAGGAGGACGAACATGCGGATGTTCCGAGAAATATTTTTAATTTCAATTTTCGTACAAAGCGAAATAAGTCCAAATGTACATTATCCAATGCATGATTCCCAGTTAGACAATAATTCTTGAACTTTCACCAAGATCACTATCAATCGTGGAGATAGAAGAAACAGAAGTGCTGCTAGACGAAATGCTAGGGGCCCTAAACTCATTTGGGGGTACTGATATATTTTTAGCCACCACATCATCATATTTACGTGCGAATGTGAAGATGCGGCCTGGGTGAAAGTTCAAGTACTGCTACCCCTAATCCCAATTTGGCCTCTGATTTTTTACGCGAAGTTCAGAGGTATCGCCTAGGCAACAAAAAGAAAATCTTTGGCGAAGAACTAGGAGGGGTGGCAAGAAACACCAGATCGGTCACAAAGGCAAAAATGGGAGACAACAAACAATGACAACAAATGAGATTGTGCACCATGATATGGGCAGTATAGAAGAAAATGTTGAAAATGTTGAAATGAATGCTGTAAATATTGTGAATCTCTCATCTAGACAATTTGATGTTCAGGAAGCTGCAATTCTGTGTAAAGGCTTGAATTATTGTCTAACTGGGAATCATGCATTGGATAATGTACATTTGGACTTATTTCGCTTTGTACGAAATTGAAATTAAAAAATATTTCTCGGAACATCCGCATGTTCGTCCTCCTATACTGAATAGGCCATGTGCCTCTGAATTCACGATATCAGATATAGATGTCTCCTTTGTGATTGCTACATTACAGGATCAAGATGACATAGGGGATCTAGCAGAACATGCACGCAATCTTGATGTAGTTGAGGATACAACAATAGATAGTGGGCTTAGGAATACTTCTAAATTTACACCTCCCAACTGCACCAAAACAGTGATAGATGAATTCTCTTTGAGGGTTACACAGGATTTATACAAGTTGGAGGACAGTCATGTCACTAATGCGAAATGTGTACACCATTATAACATCAGTAGGGGTGATAGAGCCTTTCTTCAGTCCATACAGGATGATCCAGATTTGGTAATCCGTGAGGCTGATAAAGGCGGTAATATTGTCATAATGAATTATCATGATTATACAGCTGAGATTAATAGACAATTGGGCCAGACAGAGTGTTACATGAAATTGCAGTCAAATCCGACTAAAATGATTGAGGGCAATATTAATGGCAGGCTAACTGAATGGTATGAGTGTTGCCTAATAACAGATCTGGAATACAAATATCTTTAGCCAACAATTCCAGGTACCCTTGTATTTATGTGCTCCCAAAGATCCACAAGGGGGCTTTTTCCCCCAGGTAGACCTATAATATCGGGCAATGGTAGCCCGACTGAACATCTGGCTGAGTATGTGGACACCTTTCTCCAACCCTCGTACAAAATCTCCCGTCTTACCTTAAAGATAGCAGAGAACTTCTCTGTAAATTGGAAGACTTTGAGTGGGAGGATGATGTCTTCACGTTCGTAACTATGGACGTGGAGAGCTTGTATACGTGCATAGGGCTGGAGAGTGGACTTAGGGCACTTAAACATTTTTTATTTAAACGCAATGCATGTCATTTGGAACATACACAGATGTTGCTAGTGATGTCTGAAATGATCTTGACACAGAATGCCTTTATACATGGGGATGACTGGTTCCTTCAAAAGCAAGGGATGGCCATGGGCTCCAGGTTTGCTCCGTCCTATGCCAACCTCTTTATGGGGTTGTATGAGCTGGAGCATACCTGGGGCCCTGGTGCAAAAAATTGGGTGGACAATATCCTCTTTTATGTGCGGTATATAGACGACATTTTTTTGATATGGAAAGGGAGTTCTGAAGAACTCAATGGATACTTTCTTTATCTCAACGATAACCCTTTTAATGTCAAGTTAACGCTAAGTAGTTCTAAATATGAGATTACTTTTGGACCTCAGACTCTATGTAAAGGATCATGTGGTCCATAGTGATCTGTATAGAAAACCAACTGCCTGCAATAGTGTGCTACACGCCACTAGTTGTCATCCCAAGACTACAATTATGGCCATACCATATGGTGAGATTGTGCGAGTCCGCCGAAATTGCAGTGAGGATTGTAATTTTGAGAAAAACATAAGTAAGGTCAAACGTGACTTCAAGGAAAGAGGTTACAATGGTAGTTGTCTTAGGAAAGCAGAAAGCAAGATCAGAAAATATAAAAGGAAAGATTCCCTAGCTCATCGAACAGGGACTGCAGATAATATCATGCAGGGCCAGTGTGCGTTTATAACTGAGTATGGGCTATACAGCAATCATATTTTCAATATACTCCGAAAAAAATTGGCATTTACTCAAATCTGACACTCTTCCATCAGATTTTGTTTCGAATAAGCCCAAAGTGATATATCGAAGGGGTCCACAATTAAGAATATCCTATGCCCTAGCCATGTTAAGGTACCTAAAACATCCCCATCGACATGGCTGCCTGAGAAACCGCAAGGATTTTATACCTGCGGCTGTTGTTCAATCTGTAAATATGGATTGAACAAAAGAAATTGTTTAAATACAATGGTCATAAGGACTATAAAGTAATGTCATTCATCAATTGCAATACCACATATGCTGTATATCTGATTATTTGTGCATGCAATAAAATCTATGTAGGGAGCAGTATTAGGAGCTTAAAAATCCGGATCCAAGAACATGTAAGAAGTATAAAGAATGGGGATGTGAGGAATCCGGTAGCACAACATATTGTTGATGTTCATCCGAACAACAGGGAAATTGCATTTCATGCAATAGATAGTGTTGGTGTTAATGCCAGAGGAGGTGACAGAACTCTACAACTTAGGCAGATGGAAGCCCGTTGGATTTGTAGATTAAGATCTGTAACCCTAGGGCTGAACATCAATAATGAATTTCATTACTTTCTATAGACCTTCTTCTTTATTTGCTACTCTGTACTCGGGTGTTTAAATATGAATTTGATTTAACACTTAATGAGAGGCCCGTGTTATCACTGATGGTGGTCCGTTATTGATGTCCAGTCTATTCATTGAGACATTGAAAATTTTGTGTGTTGAGCATATTTAATATTGTCTGTTTTGTATTGGTGGGTAGTTGTTCCTTGCTTTTACATTGGAAGATAATAATTCTTGTTCATTATGATATGACCGATTATTCGAACTTGATGCTGGCGTAAAGGTCATGCCCAGCACATATATTGATCTATGGGTACGCTTATTTTCGGCTTAATACCCCACTTTAAGATGGCGCCCAAAGTGATGCCTATATCGAGTGATAGTTATACTTATTCTTAGGCTCAATAACCCACTCTAAGATGGCACCCAATGCGATGCCCTTCTTATGTCTTGCCCAGTATGTATATTGAACGATGGGAACGTTTATTTTCGGCATAATAACACACCTTAAGATGGCACCCAATGTGATTTCTATATTGAACTGAATACCCCACTTTAAGATGGCGCCCAAAGTGATGCCTATATCGAGTGATAGTTATACCTATTCTTAGGCTCAATAACCCACTCTAAGATGGCACCCAATGCGATGCCCTTCTTATGTCTTGCCCAGTATGTATATTGAACGATGGGAACGTTTTGTTTTTTTTCCGGCATAATAACACACCTTAAGATGGCGCCCAATGTGATTTCTATATTGAATGATGGGAATGCTTATTTTTAGGCCTAACAACCCACTCTAAGATGGCGCCCACTGTGATGCCTTTTATGTCATTTTAGGAGCGATTTTTGGTAGTAATTCTATTCTTATGCTACCTTCTAGATAAATAATAAAATCGATGGGTCAGGTAATAAATTGTTAATATCTAAATATATGTGCAAACGTGTCATGTATAGCTCGTAGAGATTATGATTTAAACAATCATTCTAGGGACATCTAGTTCACTCCAAGATGGCTTCCCTTCTTATAAACTCATTGCTTACGTTGCTTTTGGCGCGTTTTTCACACTGAGATGTAGGTGTAACTTTACTAATTAGCTAATTAACTACTTTGCTTGGCGTATAAAAGAGCACGGTGTTGTGTAATCTTTGAGATTCTTTGCTGAACCGGATGACCGCATTGAGACGGGTGTGATTTTCACCATGAGTACGTTGTGCTACTTAGATTATGTAGATTGTGGGTTGTTTTGTAGGTTAGAAGGGTTTTTGCAATGCTCTTTAAACTGTTAACTGATAATAAGCGTCATGATATTGGCGCGCTCTACTTTCTGAATACTATAGAGAGGATCAAGGATAAACTGATGACCATAGCCCTGAGGCGCTGATGCGCAATGCTTATAATATGAGGTAGTGGGGCTGATTGACTTAGTGCCCAAACGAGATATGTGCAAAAGAGAACTGCTAAGGTGCTTTTCTAGATAAATCGAAAATCGAAGTCACTGGCTGCCTAAATGAAATAGAATATATTGTCAGTACTTTATCGTTTGCCTGACTTTTTATATATGACGTACTGGCCGCTACAGCCGATATTTAGGTTTATGGTGATCCTCTTTTGAATGGAGATGCAATTAAAGCCGATGTTAACAACAATCTTTAAATATATATATGTATAATGACTAGTGAATTAATAAAGGGTCTCTTTTTAAAAAAAAAATACCATGGGTAGAGTTGATTACATAAAGGGTCTCTGTTTTAAAAAAATACCATGGGTAGAGTTGATTACACTTTCAAAATATATATATGTACAATGACCAGTAAATTTATAAAGGGTCTCTGTTCTTAAAATATCTTGGATAGAGATAGCGGTTCTTGATATATGGCTTGTCTGTGTACTCTTTTTTTAGGATACACCGTTATCGACGATCCTTGAGTTGACATAATATGTTTGTGGTGACAAACGCATTTTCAAATCGATTGGTCTAACTTACTGACAAAAGCTATATGAATGAGCACATTTTACATTCTAAGGTATGTGTATATTTGTCCATTATGCTTTGTATGAAGAAGCAATATATCTGAGCTCTGTTTTGACTAAGGGTTTTTAAACATTTAATGAAATCACAAAGGATTTAATTACTGAAAAGTTAATATGGAATGAGAAATGATGACTATCTATATGAGGTGGCTCCTCCATTTATTGTTAGATGTACAGGGTACTTGGAATACATGTGAACTCTGTATGTACTGTATGAAAAAGTGTTTTCCCATTATAATGATGATTAGTGAAGAAATGTTTTTGTTTTAAGATAGATCTGGTTTTTATGTTTTAACATGTGTGTGTTCAATATTGTAAATAGTGTTTATTTTTGTACTCTTGTAGCCCTGAAGAAGTCCGATTGAGGACGAAACGCGTTAGCGGTTGCAAATTTTATAAAAAGAAAAAGAATATGAATAAAGAATGAATTTCATCAATATATGATTATATCACTTTCTTTCTTCTTTTTCTCTTGTTTTGGGAAAACAACAGTTTGTCGCAAATCTATACTATTGTATGTACAATACATTTAATATTTGAAAGTGCGCTGGGCTTTTCTGACTGTATTTTATTAGAGTGACGGGTAGGTTTCTTCTGGTCACTCTATTTGGGACCTAGGGGATTGTGTCCCAAGCCCTTTGCACCTTGTTTTTATCCATTATATTTTATAGGGACGTTAAGACTAGTGCGGGTGTCTATGCTTTGATCCCCAAATCTGTGCGATATATTATTTTAGCAGTGCCTTTTCGTGCTCTGTTTAGATCCCGATGTGATACCAAGGTTCTTTTTACCAGCTCTGCATGTTGTTTTTGATGTATAACAGGGCACTTTCGAGCTTTATCAGTTTATGTGCTGCTAATGCTGCTGTAAATTCCTCTTCGAGAAGCCTTTGTTTATTTGACTGTTGCTGTTTCACAGCATACCAGATTGGGTCCATTTGAAACCATTCTTTATTAAGTTGTCATCCTTATAGCATGCATGCAATGAAGATCATATCTATCTATCTATCTATCTATCTATCTACCCACCTACTTACCTAACTACCTATCTATCTTAGAAACCATCTATCTGCCTGCCTTACATTCTTTGCAATCCTCTCTATATTTTCAGCCCACTCTACCTGTCTTTGTAACCCGATCTACCTATCTTTGCAGAAGTTTGTACCTTTGCAACCCTCTCTATTTATTTGTAATACCGACTGCCGAAATCATTACAGAAAAAAACATTGGCAAAGGAAAGAGCCTGGCCACTAGGGCCAGACTAGTTAGGTTTGCCAATGCTTGTTTATGTTTTGAGGTGGGAGTAAGAAACACAGATGCAAGTCAAAATCCTCCCTCAGTCACATCCTCATCCTTTCCTCGTAAGAAGCCTTTTGTGGTATGAGCGCTCATCCCCTGCTCCGTCTGTGACTTTTGCCTACTAAGGAGGTGGAGTGGGCAAAGGCATTGCTTTGTCCTGAAGGCTATATCCTTTCTAATGAGGATTTTAAAAACACATGTGAGAAGGGTGTTAGAAAAAAGGTCCATAGAGAAACAAACTTTAAAAAAAATTGATTTTGTATTGTATATGTACGTCCATGACCTTGTATTATATATGTGTCCAAAAAAAAGATAATTAAGTAAAGAAATTATGAAAAGGATATTGTAAATTTGTGTCAGTTGGATTTGAAGGAGGTATGTAGAAAAATTTACCTTATTTCTCTGGGACTTAGCACCAATGAGTAGGGATTGATTTTAATCTTTCCCCACTGTAAGTTCTTTATTGATTCCTCCACATCAAACCCCCTCTCTTCTGTAGACATTTAAAGCCCAAGATGTGGTAGGAGGATTAGGGCAAACCCCTTTATTTTTGCGATCCTGGATGCATGTTAGTCAGTCATCTTATTGAAAAAGTTTGATTTGTGCGTCATTAATAATAAAGGTTATGATAAACCAAAAATAAACACTTTCAAGTGTGTATTGTTGATACTTAAATCACAAATATCTCTTACGCTTTTGAGGAATGTACTACTTTTGGCTATTCACAAAATCGGAGTGTACAATGACTCAGAAGTGTAGATTTACACCCCCCCCACCCTGAAAAAGGGGGTAGAGCCAAATTTATGAGTGTAAGTTACAACTGCTAGAATGAAACAATAGTAAGTTCAGCACCACACATGGTTAACCATTGATACTGCAAAACCCTCCAATACAAAATAATGGAGAAAATAGAGGCTGTTCACACAAGTAACTTACTCTTTTGAGTAATTTACATGTGTAATTTTCTCTTAAACTTGTGAGTAGTTTTACTATTTTTGGCTATTCACAAAATCTGAGTGTAAATTTACTCAAAAGTGTAGACTTACACATCTTCACCCCGTCAAAGAGGGGGTGTAGCCAAATTCACCAGTGTAAGTGAATACTGCCAACAAACAGTAGTACATCCAGCACCACATATGGCCATCCACTGGCATTGCAACATCATAGAAAATAATGTTTCTCAAAATATAATTGGCTTTTAATTAACTTTATAGATCACTTTTAATAATTATGAATGCATAATCAGAAAAAAACATAATTTTTTTACCTTAGCTTGGAATTTATTTTTAATTTAAACTTTAGATTTTTTTTTAAATGTAACTTAATATATTTAAATTAATGAACGTTTTAATTCACAATTACGTTTACAAAGCTGTATCATTTTTTATTTTGTTCTACATTTAACATAAATATATAAAATTAGTTTGCATTAATATTTAATATTACAATATATTTACTAATTTATTATAAAATGCAATAAACTTTTTTAAATGTACCCCAAGGGTTTACCATTGCGTGATTCCCACCCTAAATATGGAGTCTCCCTATGGTGAACCATAGGGAAAAGTAAGAAAGTGTATAACTCAAAAAAATTAGCAACGATATTTTTATGTTGAATACTAATGAACCATGATTTTATATATTTTGTTAAATGTAGAGCAAAATAAAAAATGGTACAGCATTATTGACTTAATTTTTAATTAAATCTTTAATTAGTTTAAATATATATTAATGTAAATGAAAAATATTTTCCAGAAGTTTATATTACAAAACAAGGGACGGATGCACATAGCTTTGTGTTTGCAATAACCTAATAGTGAATTCTAGGTAATTAGGTAATTCTAGGCTATTAGGTCATCGCAAACAGTGATGCACAAATGTGTGCTTAACACATTTAGGGGTCGATTACGATGGCGGTCGGAAAAACATACCGACCGCCATGGTAGCGGCAAAAAACCGCCCGCATGGCCAACGGGAAAAACGCCGGATACATTACGATGAACCGGCACAATAATCCGTCCGCGACGGCGGGAGACAACGAAAAACCGCCCGCACTCGCCGGACCAGCTGAAAATCCGACCGCAACGGCCGGATACTCAGCGGAAAAGCCAAGAACCGCCGCCATGCACACGGAGTAACCGCCCGTGACATTATGACATCCCCGCTACCACCATGGTACCTACCTATGAATCCGACCGCATCGTGCGTGAACAGTGATGAATCCGAAGGCGGAAGGGCTGCAGCATAGCCACCGCTGCCGAGGAACCGCTGCGGAGGATCCGCAAAAAAAATGGCGGACGTAGAAAAAACACGAAAAAAAATACAAACAATGCACACACTGAAGTAGACCTGTCCCAATTCAAACCAAAAGTGCCCAATGACAACAGCCCCAGAAATTTCAAAATAACCAATCACAGGACAACACACACAACACACCTGACAGCAACATACCAGCTTGCCACACCCCCCATAGCCGAGCATAAAACCAGCCCCTCCCTGACCACAATCCTTTGCTACACTCCACAACTGAAGGTCCCAACCCCAGGGAACAAAGGAGAGGCAAACCTGCACACAGCACCACCACAACACACACACCACCTACACCACCCACAACACCCACACAACTGCACCACAGAACATCTGCACAGCACACACCATTTCACCACACAAAATGCCAAAATTCACTGATTCAGAGCTTGCAGTCCTGGTAGATGAGATAATAAGAGTTGAACCACAACTCTATGGCAACATGGTCCAACACACCCCATTAGCCACAAGAACCCAAATGTGGGTGAGGATAGTCAATAAGGTCAATGCAGTAGGGACCACCCCCCGCAACAAGCAGGAAATACAGAAGCGGTGGCATGACCTGAAGACCGTGGTGAAGAGGAAGAGGGCCAAGAACCGTCAGCTGGCTGACGGGACTGGTGGAGGCACTCCCATCCCACCCAAACCATACAGTCCGTGGGAGGAGAAGGTCCTTGGAATACTACATCCAGAGAGTCTTGAAGGAATCCGCGGGGCACTGGAAGCTGGTAAGTACAAACCAATGTATATCATCACATTGCCATGTACTGTCTTGCACAAATTCAAACCTACAACCCCTAGGCCAAAGGACATTCGTCTGACCCACAATACCCAAAACAGGTCACACAGATGTAACCACCACTCAACCTGATAAAGCACAAAGCTAAACAAAACCAACTGGGATGCATGTGTTCAGACAAAAAACACTACAACACACACCAGGCCCCCATTTCCCACCCCTCAGCAGGATGGAGCACCACACCCAGAAGCATGTGTCAGCCATTGAACGCTCCCCCACCACCTAACAGGTAGGTAGCCATCTTCACTGGGATGGGGAATGTGTATCTGGAGGCAGCACTACAACTCCCAACAGGCCCCCCTCTCACACCTCTCAGCAGGATGGAGCACCTCACCCAGAAGCATGTGTCAGCCATTGAACGCTCCCCCACCACCTAACAGGTAGGTAGCCATCTTCACAGGGATGGGGAATGTGTATCTGGAGGCAGCACTACAACTCCCAACAGGCCCCCATCTCCCACCCCTCAGCAGGATGGAGCACCACACCCAGAAGCATGTGTCAGCCATTGAACGCTCCCCCACCACCTAACAGGTAGGTAGCCATCTTCACAGGGATGAGGAATGTGTATCTGGAGGCAGCACAACAACCCCAACAGGCCCCCTCTCCCACCCCTCAGCAGGATGGAGCACCCCACCCAGAAGCATGTGTCAGCCATTGAACGCTCCCCCACCACCTAACAGGTAGGTAGCCATCTTCACAGGGATGGGGAATGTGTATCTGGAGGCAGCACTACAACTCCCAACAGGCCCCCTCTCACACCCCTCAGCAGGATGGAGCACCCCACCCAGAAGCATGTGTCAGCCATTGAACGCTCCCCCACCACCTAACAGGTAGGTAGCCATCTTCACAGGGATGGGGAATGTGTATCTGGAGGCAGCACAACAACTCCCAACAGGCCCCCTCTCCCACCCCTCAGCAGGATGGAGCACCCCACCCAGAAGCATGTGTCAGCCATTGAACGCTCCCCCACCACCTAACAGGTAGGTAGCCATCTTCACAGGGATGGGGAATGTGTATCTGGAGGCAGCACAACAACCCCCAACAGGCCCCCTCTCCCACCCCTCAGCAGGATGGAGCACCCCACCCAGAAGCATGTGTCAGCCATTGAACGCTCCCCCACCACCTAACAGGTAGGTAGCCATCTTCACAGGGATGGGGAATGTGTATCTGGAGGCAGCACTACAACTCCCAACAGGCCCCCTCTCACACCCCTCAGCAGGATGGAGCACCCCACCCAGAAGCATGTGTCAGCCATTGAACGCTCCCCCACCACCTAACAGGTAGGTAGCCATCTTCACAGGGATGGGGAATGTGTATCTGGAGGCAGCACAACAACTCCCAACAGGCCCCCTCTCACACCCCTCAGCAGGTTGGAGCACCCCACCCAGAAGCATGTGTCTGTAAGTAAAAACCAAAGTGACACTGCACAGGTAATCAGACAGTGCATGCACACCACCATCACTCAACAAAAGCATTGAGAGACATGACAACATGAGGCTCTACTTCACACAAAAATAGAAAAGAAAAGCACAGCCATTGACAGGATGCAGACAGCTCAGCGTACGTAACTGTGACAGAAACAGAACTGTGACTCCCAACAAATATGTCCAAGCAAACGGGCCTCTGACATGCATCACCCAGACTTCCCTCTGTAGCGTACATGGGTGCTGATCATGAAGGACCATGGGAAAAACAAACTAGCATGGTCTGCTGTATAAAGAAATACAAGCACAGGACATGTCAACGGTATGCATGTGATGACAATGGCTAGTCCATGCACACAGGTAATGTCTGCCAGGCAGAGTGATCAGCAAAGATGCTGAACATCAACTTGTAGTCATGCCAGTTGTCAGATGACAACCTCACATTGAAATCACCAATACTAGACGTGTGGCATGCTAACCAATCACAGGTCACACCATTGTGAAATGATGAATGTAACTCCACTTCATGGCATGAGGCACATCACTGTGCAGACATACAATGTGTGAAAAAGGCAACTGTGTGTAGCATAACATGTAAATAAGAGACATCAAACACAGCAACCCTGAGGTGTGTAAGGCAATTACCATCTACTTCCTGTCCCACAGGTGACCAACAACTGACTGCAGAGGACGACAACCTCAACCAGCACAGCCAGTCACCAGCTCCCGAACATCTCCCTCGGATGCAGACTCCTGATAATGAGGAGGAGGAGGACCAACCCAGACCATCTGGTGTGGCAGGGCGTAATGTGTCCCAGGACCCCACAGCCCCACCACCCTCAGCAACAACATCAACGCAGAGCCCTGCTACAACGACCTGTGCCACCACCACCTCCACCACCACTACCACTACCACTGCTGCCTGCAACACTCGCCCTGCTCCACAGGCCAACCAGACCACAACAACTGCGGAGGTACGGGAGAGTAGGCCGGTGCCCACAGGAGGGAGGCAACAGGGCCGTGACAGCAGGCCAGGTGTGAGGACAAGGCTGACCCAAAGGGAAGAAGACCCTGGCACTGAATCACTGGCACACATTCACAGAGTTGTGGGGGCCTATGAACACGCCCAGGGACAGTTGAGGCAGGCTCAGCAGGATGCCCGTGAGCAACAACAGATGCTGCGCTCAATTGACAACCGCATGGGCCAACTCGTGGCCTGCATGGGCCAAATCAGGGACCTCCTGGGCCAGCTAGTGGGGGTCCTCAGGGACAGGCATGCGGCACCGCCAACACCTACAGCTCCCTCCGTTGTGACGCAGGATGACAGACCCCCATCCTCCCCTGCATCCAGCGAGCATGGGGACTCATCAGACACCACTGGCCATGCACCTGTGTCCCCCCTGCCAAAAGAGCAAGGGGCCGCCCGAAAAAATCATTGGGAGCATCCCGTGGCAAAGCACCTGGCAAAAGCCAGTCAAGTAGCCAGCCATGATGGCACCCCTCTTCACCCTGCTGTGTACCCTGCAGACTGTCCCCACACACAATGCCGTGGGAATGGCAAATGACTGTTGGACTGTGTTACCATACTGATCTAGTGTATACTCTATTGTCTCATCTACCATCACTGACAAATCTGTTATTCACCATTCACAAATCTGTAAATATCCACATCTACATCACATGTATCCACTGTAAATAAACACTAATAACGCACCAATGTAGTTGTCACTGTTCCATGTTCATCACAGTATGTTAACTCACACCCATGATTACAATGTCACAGGAGCAGGGATACTCCGCAGGCAAGTAGAGGCTGAAGGGACCTAGGAAAACACAACAGAACATCAGTTGCTACTCAGGTGGTGGACTAACAACCATCACACAACACAGCACATCAAGGTACGACAATCTGCACATGTCACAAGGAGCAACTGTACCAACATAGACATCAAGTAGCTGTGTCAAAAGATCCCTTACCATACACATCTGCAGCCAGCACTGACTCTGCAACATGCTGTAGTCACAAAACTCACATACACATATTCACCAAGCACAACATCATCAGACAACAGCCAGTATTGACATTGCCACTGACCATCAAGTGAAGTAGTTGTTGATGAGCTGCTGACGCTGTCCAACACCTTCCTCCTCTCCACTATCCTCGTCACTTGACGTTTGGGTGTTTGCAGGTGGGGGCTGTGGCTGGTCATCATCATCCTGGATTAAGGGGATCCCCTTCCGCACGGCCAGGTTGTGTAGCATGCAGCATGCTAACACTATCTGACACACCTTGACGGGTGAGTACTGCAGAGCCCCTCCGGTCTTGTCGAGGCATCGAAAACGCGATTTCAGGAGTCCAAATGTTCGCTCAATGACCCGACGTGTCCTCCCATGGGCATTGTTGTAGCGCACTTCAGCTGGTGTCCTGGGATTGCGAAGTGGACTCAGCAACCAAGGTCCGTTGGGATATGCAGAGTCACCTAAGTGTGAAAGACACATACAGATTGAGTGTCTGACATGTGTCCGAGGACAGCATGGCACACAAACAGCACACGACTCGACCCTTTGTACTCACCCACAATCCATGCCCGCTCCGGCGCCAGATTGGCCATCAGCTGTGGTAAAATGCTGTTGCGCATTATGTGTGAATCGTGGGCTGATCCTGGAAACTTTGCACAAACGTGTGAGATGACCATATCTGCCTGGCACACCACCTGCACATTGATGGAATGATAATGTTTCCTATTTCGGTAAATATGCTCCCGTGCTTGGGGTGGAATCAGGGAAACATGTGTGCCATCTATTGCACCAACTACATTAGGAACGTGTCCAAGTGCATAAAATTCGCCCTTCACATCCGCCAACTCATGCCGCCTGGGGAAATGTATGAATTGGTCCCTGTGTTGCATCATAGCCAACAGGACATCACGTAGCACCATGCTGAATGTTGGTTGGGACATCCCCCTGCAATGCCCACAGTTTGCTGGAAGGATCCCGTAGCCACGAAATGTAGGAATGCCATCACCTTTGCCGTTGCCGTGAGTGCTGTTGGGTATGTCCTGCGTGGAAGCAGGTGTGGCTCCAATATTGCACAAAGTTCCAGGAGGTTTGTCCGATCCAGACGGAATCGCCTTATGATGTCGGTATCCTCCATGTTAGCCAGCAGGGTGAAGGTACGAAACACATTAGGTCGCCTCCTAGGTGAGATGAAAGGGGACACGTCATAGCAACATAAATTAGGATGTGCACAAATTCATAAAGTCTGTCCTGTCACGGCGCTAACATTGACTGTCATCCCTGAAAGCACACAGTGCAATTCAGTGTTGTCCCAACATGAGACAGATTAATTGTACAACTGTCATGGATGTGCACAGTCAGTAGACACAATACGAACACTGTCTATGTGAATGCCAAGAGTCACATATCGAGCTGAGGTGGACTCAGCCTTGGGTGTACATGACACAGGACATGTGTGAAGCAGAGACACTGCTGGCTTCCACGTTGCTGCTGTACCTGCCACACCTCCTTGGCCAATAATTGCAGGGGACACATCAACAACACAATGTGGATAGATCATTGGGATTGTCTTTGTACTCAGTGCCACTTCGAACACACTCAAATTCAATGACATTCACATCCCAAACCCATACATGTGCCAATGTCATCAGTACACAGGCCATATCTGCTGCTGACTTGAATACAAAGTCGGACAGTGACAGATGATGTCACGCCTGTGCAGAGTATGTGTACCACTGTAACAGGCCACCATTACCCCACTGCCCAATACTCTCTACAAGCACACAGATAGCCAATGTGGCACACATTAACAATAGATGAGGGACGTGATCAGCAGGGCCTGTATGCACCCTTAATCTTCCCCCATTTTGGACATTTACATGCAGCATCAAGGAGGGACTGCCCAAGGACACATGTGCACCACAACACATACCATGGTGATACACATCCAGCTGTTTCAAGACACAACAGTGCCACAACACAAACATACAACACTACATGGACAATGCCAAGCCAGTATGCCAACAAGTCTACGCATGAACAGACTGTATGCATGACATATGGACAACTGGCTCAGACACCTGACACCAGTGGATGTAATTTTACACCACATGTCCCAAAGGACATGCATCCTGACCCTCATTCCACACAGGCTGTCATCGCCAACACAGCATACAATCAATATTCCACATCTAACAAACATGCTGGCTGTGCATGAGTAGTGGGACACTGGTACCTCACATTGACCAAATGTCGGAGTTGGATGAGTGTCACAGGCACAACAGTCAAGGTACATCTCACCTGTCTTGGGTGCCCACTCCATCCTGATACACCAGCAGATGTGATCCACCCACACAGTGCTGGAATAGATGGTGAGCAAGGATGGCTAGCACCCCATAGCATGCACATACACTAGTGTTGGTGGCAACACACTGCACACGTGTGCCACTTGTGCTGACCATCCAACATTGCAGACAATTCCCGCTAATCAGTGCACACACATTGCACAGGCAATACTGGACACCCATAGCCTGTGGACAAATGTCGCATACTATATTCCATACAGTTAGCACAATCCACAACCGTGCATGCAGTCCATCTGCCAACGCAACATTCCTGATGTGAACAATGGACATGCACTGGTGGCAGGTGAGTAGCACCGGAACACAGCACAACACTCAAAAACATAGTTTAGCTAAGCACCATTGTTGAAATGTACATGTCACTGATTCACATAAAACAGTCCAAACAACATGAGCACAGACCTGACACTACCACATAGGTCCCTGTGGTTACAGGTGGCAGACATGTAGCAAAGACATCTGCTCTGGCCGTCTACCCAAGTGACAAACAATAATAATGCAACGGATGCCAGGTGTGGTGCTGAACTACTCGTCATCCTTTAGCAGGTCGAGCCCCCCCCTGTACATGTGGACATACACTGCAGGAGTTGCCAGTGTGTACAAAGACATAACATGCAGCATGTAATTGGTCTTAGCAATAACACAACAGGGTGACATCTGTTTCCAATGATGACAGTCATGCTGAATAAATGAGTTCATCTGGGTTTTCAGTGTAACACATGGGCTCAGGTGTGAGATAGTGGTCAGCATGGGTGGCAGATACGACATTGTGTGTAAATATTGCTCAACATAATGGAGTACAGTGTTCCATTTGGTGTGAGACGTTACACAGTGGCTGACATTTGTGACAGGAGACCATATCAATGTTATCCAGTGCCATGTGCCACTGTACGTATCCACTGTGCGTAGTACAGTAATGACCATTGATCCACACACAACAAGAACTGTCCGTAGGTGCCTTAAACGTGCCCCATAAACACAATGACGCACAGAGTGTACGATGTGATGCTGCATATTCCCCATAGCGGACGCACATACTGTCCGTGAATTGGGTGGCGGAGCATGCCAACCACCATTTGAACCTGTGTCGATGCCCGCCACTGACGCAAGTGTTTCATGTGCTGCACATGACACATTGGTGTTAGTGATGGCCCTCTACATAGCTGCAGATGGCGTTTGTCATGCTCCACCAGCCACATCCCGGTCACCCATGTCACTCTATGGCAATCAAACAGCGGTAGCGCCGGCCACGACCCCACGGTGTGTCACCGCCATGAACCATGCCCTTGCAGCCAATGGGGACCGCTATCGCGGTGGCATGATGCAGATTCAAAAATCGTGGTAGGCGTGCTCCGCCCCCAGCGGATGCGGAGATAGGATGCATTTGTAAGATGCACCACCGCGGTAGCGCCGGCCAGGACCCCGCGGTGTGTCACCGCCATGAACCATGCCCTTGCAGCCAATGGGGACCGCTATCGCGGTGGCATGATGCAGATTCAAAAATCGCGGTAGGCGTGCTCCGCCCCCAGCGGATGCGGAGATAGGATGCATTTGTAAGATGCACCACCGCGGTAGCGCCGGCCAGGACCCCACGGTGTGTCACCGCCATGAACCATGCCCTTGCAGCCAATGGGGACCGCTATCGCGGTGGCATGATGCAGATTCAAAAATCGCGGTAGGCGTGCTCCGCCCCCAGCGGATGCGGAGATAGGATGCATTTGTAAGATGCACCACCGCGGTAGCGCCGGCCAGGACCCCGCGGTGTGTCACCGCCATGAACCATGCCCTTGCAGCCAATGGGGACCGCTATCGCGGTGGCATGTTGCAGATTCAAAAATCGCGGTAGGCATGCTCCGCCCCGGCGGAGGCGGTCATTGGATGCTTTTGAAGAAGGCTGACCTGGAACACCAATGGCAGAAGACTATGACCACTGAAACGAGTCCAGGGCCCTATATATGTGTGGAAGGGAGCACCACATTTCCACTGCTCACAGAGCCTGCTGCCTGGGACC
This sequence comes from Calotriton arnoldi, assembly GCA_963921515.1. Classification (NCBI taxonomy): domain Eukaryota; kingdom Metazoa; phylum Chordata; class Amphibia; order Caudata; family Salamandridae; genus Calotriton; species Calotriton arnoldi. Next base: position 82,689 of record CAWUFW010020715.1, on the reverse strand, counting down.
CCTCACCTGCTGCTGCCTCCAGGGACTGCTGCCTGGGACCCTTCACCGCCCACTGCCGCCGCTGACGTCTCATGTCCACAGTGATGGCTAGGACGGAGAAGATCCGTGCCAGTCCATTTACAAGCGAGGAGCTGGATGTCCTGGTGGACGAGGTACTGACACAGTACCCACGGCTATATGGTGGCCCAAATGTTGTGGTAAGTCTCCAACAGTGGGGGTGTGAGTGCAAGGGGGCACACATGTAGTCGATCAGATGGTGTATGTGCCTGAGAGTGTGGGGTTGTGTAATGCACTGGCTGACATGCTGTTTCCTAGTTGTTAAGGGGGTGTATGCAACCCACACATTAAATGCATGGACATGAAGGGTGGATGGACATGTGTTGTGTACACATCCATATGGTGTGACAGCTATCTGGTGATGCATGTTTCGGGACAGTTATTGTTCATGTGACTGTTTGTGTGGCTCCTCGTTGTCCATCTCTGTGTGATTCTACCTGGCATGGACTGTCCACACCCAATGTGACAAGGACACATCACTGACTGTACAGAGTGTGATACGTGTGTGGTTGGCATGAGTGTACATCAATGACCCATATCTGCCGTGTGGAGATGAGTCTGTGTCATGCCACTGTTCAGAGAGAGAGGTTTTACCATGAGAGTGTGTCACTGATGTTTTCCCCCTCTTGTCTCCCACACCTGCAGCTCAAGGTACACCAGCGTAAGGCCGTGTGGAGGTCCATTGCAACCAAGGTGCGGGCTCTGGGAGTGTCAAACCGCCGGCGCACCCACTGCCACAAGAGGTGGGACGACATATCACGACTGGCAAAGAACGTTGCCGAGATGACACTGGGGATACTCCCTCGCAGTGGCAGGTTGTCACGACGCAGCTTGACACCACTGATGTGCCGCATCTTGGCTGTGACACAGCCTGAGCTGGACGCACGTTTGAAGGAGCATCAACAGCAAGCTAGGGGTGAGTATTCTGTGAAGGTTGATTTTGTCTGTGAGTGGCTGCATGTGTACCAAGCCTGTACCTGCGCTGGTGTACGTGATGTGGTTACTGTGATGCAGTGGGTTGTAAGTGGCCCCTGTGCTGGGTGTGGCAGTCACGGATTTTACATACATGCACTTACTGATGTTTTTCCAATCCTGGGAATTTCAATGGCATTGTGGGTGGTGTGCTGCAGGCCTGGTCCATTGGTATTAGTGTTTGTACGCCCCAACATGCATGATGTTGTGCTGTCTGCCCATCACATGGCTCAGCTATGCCGTGTTTAGATGTTTGTACGCACTGTTTGAGGTAGTGAAGTGTGTCTGCATGGTGAGATTGCACGGGGTGGCCTGCAACATGTAGACTTTGTCATCCTCAGTGTTGCTTTGCTTGAATATGTTTGTCCTGTTGCTGTCACTTTGCTGACCCTACATGTCTCTCTGTTATGCAGCATCTCCCGTGGGCACGGAGGGACAGGGGACGGACACCAGTGGTGGTGACAAGCACAACAGCTGCACAGGATCCCAGTGACACAGATGTGACCAGCGCCTCGGAGGGGATAGGAGTATGCTGGAGGAATCACAGCCCGAGACGCAAAGTTCAACATCATCTGATGACGGCGGTGGTGCAGACATCTTGGAGGACACAGGGAACGGAGAGTCTGCTACATCTTCCAGCACACAGCGTGCAGTGCCCACCCTCCCAGCCACTTCCTCTGTTGCTGCCCGTGTTCGCACCACAAAGAGGGGAAGAGTGTCCTTCATTCCAGGCACCGCTGCCCCTGCCCCTGTGCCCCCTGCTGCCATCAGTGCAGAGTGTGTGGACCTTATGCGCCAGCTGTGTGTGGGGCAGACAGGGCTCCTCAATGCATTGTCAGACCACGACCGCAAATTGGCACAGGTGTTAGCTTTCATGGAGGGCATACATTCAGACGTGGGTGGGCTGCACCGCACTGTCCAGACAATGTCCTCCACAATGGCGGCTGCACTTCAACTGGCTCAATCTCGTAGTCCAATTCCAGTCCCTTTGTCCACCCCCATGCCAGTGGCGACGTCTGACGACGGTGACCACGCTTCACACACCTCAACGTCACGATACTGCACACGTAGCACACAGCAGCAGCAGCCCAAGCGGTCAAGGTCACAGACACCTTCCCCTACGAAGAAAAAAACAACCCCAGAGCGCAAAGGGAAGAGCCCGTCAGGCGTTGCAAAGGCACATGATTCAAGGAGGAAGTACTCAGGGTCACAAGCCTCAGAGCAATCCCCGGCCACAGACTCTGTGGTCCCAAAAACGTCTCGCAAAGGCATGCAGACACTCTCCATGCCCACTGTGAAGGTGGGGCCTGGCAAGGCTACACATAGTAAGGTATCCAAGGCTGTTTCACCAACTACCTCTACTCCCATTCCAAGTCCAGTGAAGCAGGGACAGGAGGGCACTGTAGGGGGCACACAGGGTAAAGAGGGGATGGAGGGGCAGAGGCAATGCCAGGCTAAGTGTCCTTCTGGATCCAGCACATCCCCAAAGGGAGGTCCAGCGTGTGCACCTGCGGCAGCCTTGGTGATGAGTGTGCCGTTTGTGTCCACACCACTTCCCATTGATACCAAGACAGGCAAGCCATTTAGAATCCCCAAGAAGTGGAAAGGCACCCCTCCACTGTCTCCCTCCCACACTGTGTCCCACGTCGGCCTGAGTCCACCTCCACGTGCCACTACACCACCTGGTCCAAGCAGCCCTCCAGCGTCCAAGGCCACTGATAGCTCTTCCTCAGCTGGGCGTCTCACTCCCCAGTCAAGTGGTCCAACTGTGCCCGATACACAGTCAGCTCCCAGTCAGACTGACAGCCAAGTATGAATGTTGATCAACGTCACAGACCTATCTCTCCCACACCGGTACCTGTGCTGCCCATCGTGACACACCAGACTGTGTTGCTGACCATGGCGGAGTTTGGTGACACACATTCCCTGTGCAGCTTCTCATTGACTCTGTCAGCACCTTGGACTGGCCACTGGCCTTGCAGTTTGCCCCCTGCCTGTGCAGCTTCTCATTGACTCTGTCAGCACCTTGGACTGGCCACTGGCCTTGCAGTTTGCCCCCTGCCTGTGCAGCTTCTCATTGACTCTGTCAGCACCTTGGACTGGCCACTGGCCTTGCAGTTTGCCCCCTGCCTGTGCAGCTTCTCATTGACTCTGTCAGCACCTTGGACTGGCCACTGGCCTTGCAGTTTGCCCCCTGCCTGTGCAGCTTCTCATGTTCAGGCTCTGCATCTTGTGCCTTGGTCTTGTCTGATATTGTTGCCTATCAGTGCTATTTGTGAATAAAAACAGTTGCTCATGTTGTCAGTTGTGTCATTGTCCTTACTGAATACGGCTTTTCCTGTATGTCTAACATTTACTGGGCCACATGCTCTGTGTGCCACTTCAACTGTGCCACTGGCTTGTTTAACTTATCATTTTTTTACAGGGGTGACGGGGACTTCAGTTCTTCATGACTCGGATACTTGTGGGGTCAGTGATGTTGTTTTCGGTGACATACCAGACTCATGTTCCTTCCTTGTTGCTGTTGGCTATGTTTTACTGCATCCTGGTATGTGGGCACTGCAAACACATAGAGGGGTCATATACACGGGATTGCAGGCAGGCTGACCAGGCTCAACATGTATGTGCGTTCTTGCTTTCATGTATGCCTAGCAGTGTAGATGTGTAGTCATGTTGTGATGGGCAGTCATCCTAGTCACAACGGTTACTTACATGGTGTGCATTTGGGTGGTCAAGGGTTGTACGGTGTGTTGGTTGTGGCTTTGTCGTGTGTGTTGATGTGTGTGTTAATGGCGTGTGACTCATGGCTGTGTGGGACTGTTGTGTGTTTGTGTGCACACACTGCTTGTTGTGCATTCAGTGATGTGGGTGTATGTTGCCTTGTGCTGTCCTAGTGTACATCCCCTGATGTACTGCTGTGTTTGCTATGTGCTTTGTGGTGTTGTGCATCTGTTGTGTGTTTGATGTGTCTGTGTTGTTCTGTGATGGTGCACTTCTTGTCTGTGTTGTGGTATGTAGCCTATGCATTTTTCCTGACTGATGAGGTGGTGCACTCCTGTTGTGTGTGTGCTCCCATTGCCTTCCCCTAGTTTGGCTGCACAGGTGATGTGTGTTATTTTTGTGGTTCTGTATGTGTTTCTGTTTTGAATTGTGTTTGCCATTTTTGCTTTGGTGCACACGTTGGTACTGAAATCCCTGTGTGTGTGTGATGTTTGTGGATGCCCCCAGGGGGTTTGATTGTTTGTCTGTATCTTGTCTGGACATTATGTAGGCCCTTCTGTGTGTCTGGCATTGGGGTTGTGTGCTGCAGATATGAGGGGGTATGTTTGGGGACTCCTACTTGTGTTTGACAGTCATTGAGTGTGCCAATGTGCCCTGTGTGATACTCATGTGTACTTGCTGTTCACTGTTTGACTTGAGGTCCTTCCTTTCATCCCTTTCCCTATACATGGGTTACCTTGCTGTCTCCCTGAGTTGTTGCACTGAGGTGACTGTTGTTTGACTTCACTCACTGTGCCAGCTATGTGCTTGGATGGGGTGTGGATGTTGTTCTAGGTTCCTTGTCCTGCATGTGTCTGTTCACCTGGTTGTTGGTTGTCTCCTTGCCCTCCCATTTGTGTGCACATCATTTTTGCTTTCCTCTATGTTGTGCTCCATTGCTGGTGGCATGTAGTCTGTGTATGTGGCTGTGTGTCGGTGTGGGGTATGTCTGTGTGAGTTGGCAGGGTGTGTGTCCAGTAGTCTGTATGTTCCTTGTGTGTGTGGATGTTAATTTTGTGCTTGTATTCAGCTTTCTTGCCATGTATGTGGTGTTGTGGTGTGTGTGTGTGTTGCCCTGGGCCTGTGCCTCTGTGCTGTGTGTTAATCTACACCCAATGCTGCTGTGTCTGTCTCCCTAGGTGTTAGTTGTGTGCTGCTGGGTGTGGATTTAGCTCGCTTGGTGTTGGACATGGGGGTGCACAGGGGGGGGGATTGGCATGTTTCTTGCTGTGTGCGGCGGAGCTGTGGGTGGTGGGTGGTGGTGGTGGCCTGTGCTCTTTCTGGCCTGACCGTTGCTGTACATGCATTCTGCTTTGTGCGATGGATTTCCTGCATACTCACCGCTGCGGTGTCTTCAGCAACACATTACATTATGTTCGCGGTAATTTGGTGGGCTTGATGCAGGGTGTGAATTGGTGCCAGATGAGACATGTGTGGGTACACTGATGGATGTGTTCCTGTCCACACCAGTGTGTCTGGTGTGGCCAGGTGCCCTGTTTCAACCCGTGGAATTTGTGTTCTGTTTTGTGTTGTATTGTGTTTTTTTACGTACCTGCGGCGGCGTCCGCGGCGGGCGATGTTGACCTGGTGATGTATCACGTACAGCACCGGGAGGACGTGTAGTGCTGGATCCATGGCGTTCGGCTCCGGGTGGAGGGCTCCGGAAGTCTCGTTTCACGTTCCGCTGTCGAGATTCCGCCGTGTCTGGAAGGGCGGTTTCTCCCCTGCGGTTCGACGGGTTGTTTGGCGCATCCTAATTTGTTGAGCGGACGGGACGTCATTCCGCACGGCGGTGAGTCTCCATTGGCTACCACCGGCGCGGTGGCGGGCGCAATTTCATGGCGGTCGGCGTTGCACCGCAGAGGTCGGGAAATGGGGCATATTTGCCCTTCATAATATGGCGGCCGTGAGGACCGCTGCTGGCGGGCGGTAAAAGGCATTTTTCCGCACCGCCGGCACCGCGGTACTGACACCGACCGCCATCGTAATCGGCCCCTTAGTGATTTCCAATGGGATACAAATAGACCTGCTTTATTAATATTCATGAGGTAGGTCGCAATTTGCGACCCATTGGGAATCGCTAAAATCACAGTGATGATGGCCTGCTGGGATCAGCAGACCACCATGTCTGTGATTGCTTTTAAATAAAGCAATGTTTTTTTTCAAATGCAGCCCGTTTTCCTTAAAGGAAAACGGGATGCATTTCAAAAAGATAAATGGCAAGTTTTCTTTTCATTTTTTAAGAGTAGGCAGGGAACCCCATCCTGTTTGCGAATGGGTAACCACCCACTGGAATTGGGTGGTAAAATGCGAATAATTTGCAACTACATTTTGGTCGCAGAACATTCACACATACCACTCTGAGTTGTTATTAGGAAGGGACACCCTTAACATGCACCTTCCTCATTTTGCGATTCAGTAATTGGTTACTGAATCGCAAAATAGGGTTTTGTACATTCAAAAAGGTTTTTTTGTGCTCATATATGGCCTGATTCTGTGAATTAGGCCGTTTGTGACCTAAACAACCTACATACATCTGGCTCGTAAATTCCCACCTAAAGTAAAAGATTATATTTTTACTAAGCATTATAATTATTAAAAATGATGTATAGAGTTAATTAAAAGTCATTAAAATATATTTTATTAAAAAATAATGTTACATTAATTTATAAATTAAAACAGCTTGTTAAAATATATGATTACATAATAAATATGTTTTATTTTTAGCATTAAATGATATTTATATTTTTACTATTTTAAATAATTTAATTTAACATTATTGCCTATGGGTTTTTATTTTATGTCCCTACCTCCATTATTTTCTATGGAAGAGTGTTGCAGTACCAGTGGCTGGCCATGTGTAGTGCTGGATTTACTCCAGCTCTGAGCTGGAGTAATTTACTACTGTCGTGGGACCCTTTTTTAGATGTAGTAACTTTTGAAATGCAGTTTGTGAAATGCAGTGGGCTTACTTGTTTTGTGGGTGGGTGCATGTCCCTCCCTAAACCCCTACCTAACCTTCTGTATACCTCTCCTTACTACTCCATAAACCCCTTCCATTTAGTAGTAAGCATGCCCCTTTTCCAGCCACTCCCCCGGGTCCTCCCACATTTACTACAAGGGGCCCGATTACAATGTCAGGCGGACTTGCGTCCGTGCAACACTGTCGCAGTCCCAACTGGCTAATTACAATGGGGCATATGTATCAAAAAAACAATTTGCGATTCTCAAATTGCGATTTTTTGCGAATCGCAATTTGAAAATCGCAAACCGTGATGTAAATAAAAATTCGCTATAATTTAGCGATTCTTTAAAATTCACAGAATACGTTTGCGAACTCCATATTAGCGATTCCTTATTTGCGAATTCGCAAATAAGAAATCGCAAATTTAGCGAATCTGCAATTCAGGTGCAGCATGATGACATCACACCCAGGAAGTGTGACTGCCCATGCTGTTCCTGATTGCCTGAGGCTGTGTGAGAGGCTGGGAGGAGAAGCAAACCACTTTGGACTGCAACACCACCAAAACCAAATGGATCCCCAGGAGAAGGAGAAGGAGGAGGCTGGGAGGAAAAGGAAGCACAAGTTCAGTGAGAGGGAGCAGGAGGTGCTCATTGAAGAGATGGTCCATAGCCATGAGTTGCTGTTTGGGAAAAATCCCTTCATGTCCCAGAATCTCAGAAAAGAAAAATATGGCTGGACATACAGGCAAAGGTGAATGCCATCGGTGTAACCCAGCGCTCCGTTGCTGACCTACGCAAGCGCTGGTATGACATGCGCTCCAGGTCCAAGGACAAGGTGGCAAACAGGCTTGCAGAGGCGAAGAAGACTGGCGGGGGTACATCCACTGAGACTGAATCCACGCCCCTTGAGGAGTTGGTGGAGTCCACCCTACAGCCTGAGAGCAGTCGCGGTCGGTGTAGGTGTGCCGGCCGGGCGGTGACGTGGGGCGGGGGAGGGGCAGGGTGGGGGGTAGCAAAGTATGGATTACGGACCGATACAGGTAAGTAAACATTTAAATCAATAAAACGATTTCGTTGGCGCACTGCATCGCCAAATGCGATGCAGTGCGCGCAACGAAATTCGTTTTATTGATTTAAATGTTTACTTACCTGTATCGTCCGTAATCCATACTTTGCTACCCCCCACCCTGCCCCTCCCCCGCCCCACATCACCGCCCGGCCGGCACACCTACACCGACCGCGACTGCCTGAGAGTATCAGTGGTGTGGCTGACATCGACAGCTCCGACACTCCCAACACCAGACAAGGTAAGATGCATGCTAAATCTGCCCTGACACATTACCAACTCATTCACACACTCAGGAATGCACCAACTACAAAGTAACACTGCAACTCCATTCCACATTTTCCAGCACACCCAGCAATGCATCATGGGAGATGTAGTCACACACATGATACAGTGGAGCAATGAGACACAGCAATGTATAATCAGTTGAAGTAAATTAGTAAAGGAAAAAAGCTAGACAGTACTTAGCTAACCTAAATTCGGAAAACTTTATTCAGTGAACAATGTGAAGCAGAACACAAAATTAAAAGTGCCTTTTCATTTACAGTTGAACCTGAAACACAGGATGACAATACTGAAGTTGAGGAGGCAGCACACACGGAGGACCAGGCAGGTCAAGAGGACACAGAGCAGACCACACTGCCAACACCTGTCCCACGGAGACACCGCCAGATTGTGCCACCACTCCCACTGTTAGAGGGAGAACCAGAGTCCATAGGGGATGAGGCCCAGCCAGACCAGGAACAGCGTGCACAACAGGTCCATGATCAGCCCCCTGTGCACCGTAGGGGAGAAACATGCAGGAGATGCAGGCCAAGGGCAACCTACCAGCGCAGTTGCTGTAGAGGATCCTACGGTGTCTTCCGGACTGGAAGGCACCATGGTGAAGGTACAGCGCCTGCAAACAAGAGCAATGAAGTCAATACACAGGCAGCTGGTGTCTGTGAACCATAACCAGACTGCATGAAGGAGGGCATCAGGGAGCTGAATGTCAAAATAGATGATCGACATAAGGCCTGTGCGGACAGCATCAGGGAAATGACGGGCGCAATAAAAGAACTCTGTGCCACCATGAAAAGAGACCAGGCATCCAGACGCAGGGGGAAACAATGTCTCTACACCCGTCTGGACACTTATAGCAAGGCGGTCAACCGCCTGTCTAATGCCACTTCCGTGCTGTTACGCCGCACAGTGAGCATGCAGGTTGAGATGGCACACTGCAGCCAGGATGTGGCCAAAGGGTTGGTGCAGGTGACGAATGCAGTAGACCAGCTGCAGACAGCTACCATGGGTGGCACAGGTCCCCTGGGCTCAGGGGACAGTGAGGAGCTCTCAAGCCGAAGCAGCATCACCCCACCAATTGCCGAACACAGACGGCGTAGTGTGAGGCAGGGAACACCATCGGATGCCTCAAGGGAGAGCAGTCGGCACCCTGAGCGTGCCACAGCAGGTTGTGCACGCAAAAAATAAACTGTCACCACAGCAGAACACCAATGGGTGAAGTAACCCATGGCATATGGACTTTTGTTTGACCTTCATCCATGCACTGTGGACATGACATGTGCAACAGATTGTGCCACACATAAAGTGTGTTTGTAGGCTGTGTGACTGATATTTACCTGAAGCTAAAGGAAAAATAAAACACAGTCATGCCCAAATCATCATTTGCATTGTGTCATCATTACTCACCTAGAAATAGTTTTGTGTTATTTCATCACATCTCTGTCGGCCCGCAGCTGCCCCTACACCACCTGCTGGTCTGCAACGTGGACCTGGGCCCTCATCCTCATCTGATTCGGTATCAGTAAGTTCAACTGGTATGCCTTTTCTAGTTGCAATGTTGTGGAGCATGGCACAAGTAGCCACAATCTTGCAGCAGGTCTCTGGGCTGTATTGTAGTGCTCCTCCACTTTTATGCAGGCAGCGGAACCTGCTCTTCAGTATCCCAAATGTCCGCTCAATTACACAGCGCGTTGACGTGTGCGCGCGATTGTATCTTCGCTCTCTTAGATTAGCCGGATTGAGGTACGGTGTAAGGATGAATTCGCGGACTGCATATGCCTGCAGGATGAAAGACATATGGTTATTCACTGTCCTCTAACTTCAGCCCTTAACTGTATGAAAGAGTGCTTGACATGCCTCTACCTAGCAGGTAGCCCTCGCCAAATTCTCCCCCAGAGAGACGTCTGTATATCCCACTGTGTCTGAAAATGAAGGAATCGTGTGAACTCCCAGGGTATTTTGCCACTATATCAGTGATGATATATTTGGCGTTGCAGATGACCTGTATGTTGAGGGAATGGGGTGATTTGCGGTTTCTGAATACATACTCATTGTTGGAGGGGGGTGAGAGGGCTACATGGGTACCATCTATGCAACCAAAGACATGGGGAAATTGGGCAATCTGGTAGAAGTCCAGTTTGGTATGCTGCAATGCCTGTTGTGTGGAGGGGATTGTGATGTGATGATGTAGCCTCTGTACCATTGCATCCAGGAATGCATGGAAGAAGCGCGACAGGCAACTCTGGGAGACCCCTCCTGCTGACGCTATCACCCCCTGGAAGCTCACTGATGCCAGTAAGTGTAGTGTATAGAGGACCTGCACATGTGGTGGTATGGTTTGGGTCCTGCGGGTGGGGTGTTCAAGCATAGGTTTTAGCTCTGCAATCAAGTCCAGTATGGTAGCTGAGTCCAGCCTATACTTCTCATGTATCTCTTCCTCTGTCTGCTGGAACAGAGTGATGCGCACTCTGAAGGCACGTTCCTGTCGCCTCTTTCTCTGTGCTGCTGCTCGAATCCGCATCCTCCTGGCTATCACATACAGCGCTGCCATTGTGGAAAGCCCTGTGGCATTGTGGGCCTGTTTAAATAGGTTGCACCTGGTTACCACCTGCTCAGAGTTGGTGGTAATACTCATGTGCAAAATTGCGAATTTCGTGAATTTACTATTTGCGATTGTTTCATACATTGATTTTGCAAATTCGCAAATTGCAATGACGTTATTTACGATTATCGCAAATAGCGTGTCAGTATTTGCGAATTCGCAAATCATAATCGCAGATTGTGATCCTCGCAAAATAGGTATTTGCAAATTTTGCGAATACCTATTTTGCACTGCGAAAAGCTGTTCTACATAGGAGGAGGCTATTTTGCGATCGCAAACACTGTTTTTTTGCGATTCGCAGTGTTTGCGACCTCAAAATAGCTTGATACATATGCCCCAATGTGACTGAACACTGTTCAGTGGCATACTCCCATTTGTCAATGAGAGCTTGTGTTACAGCGGTAAACCGGCCATAACACAAGCTCCCATCGAGAAATGGGAGGTGTTGTTCATCCCTGCACCCCGTGGCAGGCACCTCAAGGTGCCTGCCACAAGGTGCATTGATCAACAGGGAGGCACCCCCAACCGGAGGCCGCACGCACAAGGGGACCCTGCTGGGGGCCCCCAAACACGCTTTCCGACATGGTTTCCATGTCGGACAGGCTGGCATGGAAACCATGTCGGAAACCATGCATTGTAATCCCAAGGGCGGAAAGGCCGCCCTTTGGGATTACGAGTTGGCTCCAACTGGCCGACGGACTCCATGAGCCCATCGTAAGCCAGCTGGAATGACCGGCCGGTTTACTTTCTGACCGCCAGCATTGTAATGCGGCGGTCGGAAAGTAAACCGAGCGGCCGATTATGATGCGGCCAGGAAGACTCCGAACATTGGATGGAGCCTTTATGGGCCACATCGCAATCGGCCCCTAAGTAGTAAACTTACATGTGTGTGGATGTCCCCACAGAAAAGGTAGGAGAGGTGGAAATTTGCACTAGTAAGTTTGTGAATAGCATTTGTAGTACTTTAGTAGTACTATTGTAGTATTCCTAAAAGTACTACAAAATTCAGTTTGTGAATGGACCCCGTCATAGCTGTACTGAATTTGGTGCAGATTCTTTGGTCATGAGTGAAAAATGTCAATGTATTCAAGCAATGTGGACCAAAGATCTCTGAACTCTGTCAGTTTTACTTTATTGAACTTTAAAACATAGAGAATTTGAAGCAGTTTTCATACTTAACTCAAACTCTTTAGTTGTTTTGTTAGATGATTTTTTAGAAGGTAGTCCACATTTATTTACCTTCTCACCTCACAAGTGTTTGTCATCCTTTCTGGTCCATCATTGTTAAATTATAAACAGGCAAGCATGTAGGCTGTATTGTATTTTTCCTGATTGTCAAGCTATTAGGGAGTTTAGCAATAGTCAAGAACTGAAGACAGCAGATTGAAAGACAGTGAAGAGACACATTTGAGGGCCAAGGTTGCTTTGAGGAAAGTGAGGAGCATTGCTGTCTTTTAGAGTCTATGGGGCATATTCACAAGGATTCAACTCCGATTTATCGCCACCTTAACGCAACAAAAGTGGAGATAGATTTAACACCCCATTCACAAGCTGGTGCAAACTGCAGACAACGCCAGTATTCCCGCGATAACTGCCCCAAAATCTAACACCACGGCGGACACCACCAACTAACCCTAATGAGATGCAGAGTAGGCGTTCCAGTGCAAAAACACACGAAAAAACAACAACACCACTTCCACAACGAACTGACAGAACTGCGAAGCGAACCAAAAACAGGCGATAAGCCGCGCTAGCCGCAGGTATTTAACACCTGCCTCAAGCAGGTGTAAAGACGGACGTCTACCTGCAGTAGGCAATGGAGTCCCGCACACAGCCATACCCGAAGAACAAACGATGCCATGGAGCTACTCTACATGCAGCTCGCAGCCCCAACAGGGCCACAACACCCACCGTCACCACCCCCAGGACCTCCACCACCCCAGGACCCGGACCCACCCCCCCCAGACCACCACAGAGGCAGCGTAGAGTAAGACAGCGGACCTACGGAAAACGCACCACTCTCACAGACCTAACGCCCACGGAAGTCATTGCCCACTACAGGCTCAAAAGGACAACCATCCTACGCATCCTGACCCACATCGCCCACAGGCTGACGGTCCCAACACAGCGGAGAACAAACATCCCTCCGCAGACAAATCTGCTGGCAGTGCTGCACCTGTTGGCCTCTGGTACCTTCCAACCAACAACTGCCAGAGTCAGATGGGTCTCACAGCCAGCCCTATCAAAGTTCATCACACCTGTCCTGGATGCCATCATCAGCTTCATACCCCAGTACCTTCACTTCCCCAACACTGCGCAGGAACAGCTGGAGACTAAGCAAGGCTTCTACGCCATAGCCAGATTCCCGGCCGTGTTGGGGGCAATCGACTGCACACATGTCCCACTTGTGCCCCCTGCGGATACTGCACACCACTACCGCAACAGGAAGCGCACGCATTCCATTAATATGCAGGCAATAGTGGACCACCGGGGACTCTTCACCAATGTCGTCGCCAACTACCCAGGCAGTGTGCATGATTCCTTCATCTTCCGACAGTCCATCATCAACCAGCGCTTCCAGGATGGCACATATGGAACGGGACTGCTCGTTGGTAAGTACCAAATCAACACACCACACATCCCACAGCCACCAACGCACAAAGCACAACTGTGGGGATGCACACGTGACCTAACCACATCCGACATGTCAAACTACACGACCACCTACCAGACAAGACTACACCACTCCATGGTCATCCTGGGCTACCCCTGCACTCAATACAGACTTCACATGGCACCACAGCCACACAACAGCTAAACGTGTGGAGATGCGGAATGCAGCCATGACACATGTGAGGCACTGCTCTGCCCTCATGACCCTACCCCAGTCTCCCGCAGGTCAGCGTCCCGTGGTGGTGGGCCCGTGTCGGCCGCTGTGCATCCGGGGCGACTAGCCCTGTGCGACTCGAGTCATCCCCCCTTGTAGTTCTGACATTGCATGTCTGTGTTCCTGATGACTGTTGGTGTAGTTGCCAGCACAATCTACTCCCTGAGGGCTGGCTTACACTCACCCCACACACAGCCAGCACAGGCGTCATTGAATTGGTGGGCCTGCCATCACATCCTGCCGAACCAAGTATTGACTATTTTCTCCCTGCACTGTCACAGGTGATCAAGGATATGCACTCTGCCCTTGGATGATGACACCCCTCCGGGACCCGAACACACCCGCCCAGAGGCAGTACAATGCGGCCCACATACGCACCAGGGGCATCGTTGAACGCACATTTGGCGTGTTGAAGTCACGTTTCAGGTGCCTGGACGGCACTGGTGGGAAGCTCCTGTACAGCCCGGACGTCGTGTGCAAGATGATCGTTGCATGTTGTGTGTTGCACAACATCTGTGTTCGCACCAGGTCCCATGGATCCCAGTTCCAGAGGTACCGGACGATGATGGTGGTGATGGGGCAAGTGGCCCACATCCCACTGCAGCAGCGGCAGGAATGGCCCTAGGGACTCCATCATTGCCACTTACTTCTCATGAGCACGTCACATTGTGACCGTCCGTGGCATTCATGGGACAGTAGTAGATGTCCAATTGCACTGCATGTGTGAATAAAACATATTTGCAGGTTACAGGTTGGAATTGTACATTGTCATGTTACATATCCCTGGGGTTTCAGATGTGATTTGCCAGGTTGTGCACATTTTCCGAACCAGTTGTGTCCTGTGTTCAGTTGTGGAGGTGTTGCTGTTTGTACCGGGATGTTGTCAATGTCGGGTGCACTTCTGCTTATGTGCGTATGCTGCACGGTGGGTGTGTCGCTCCTGCGGCTCTGATTTGTCTGCCACTGGTCTCTTTCATGCGGTGTGCCTGTAGGTTCTGTTCTTCCACGGCGCTTGGATGTTGTGGTGTGCATGTTGTCCTCTGCAGTTGGCCAGGGTGCATCCGTGGTACTCCACTGTTGATGTATTTTGTTCTGTGGCATTTTCCGTATGCTGTTCTTGTGCTTTTTCCCGCATTGCGCGTGAGTATTGCTGCCCTCGCGCTGGTTGTCACTGTTTTCTTATCGCGCTTTGGCCCATCGCAGCTTTTTTCGCGTTGTGGTTTATGTTTTTATCTCCGTCGAGTTGGTTGTATCGCGAGCATTGGCCGCAGTGTCGGCCAACTATCGCATGCTACCGCCGTGTTGTGAATTGCACGTTGTCACGGGGTTATTTTCCCGCGATAGGCTGCGATGCTGAAAGTTGCGTTGCGCTACTCTTGCGGTAATTATCACACGTTCTTGTGAATATACCCCTTTAACTTGCAGAGAGGCAGAGGGCGCCATGCTTCATTAGGACTTTCTATGAAATCCTCATGGGTCCGCAGGGTTTATTCAGCATTGCCACCATTCTCTTCCTGGTTGATGTCGAGGGCATCAAGGTTGAGAGTCTCAACATCAATAGTGATTTCTTTGATGTTAAGGCATTGCTTGTCATTCAGACCTTACTCAACATTGTGAGCTTTGATTTGCATTTGTGCATAGGTTGTTGTCATGACATCAGGCATCTTCTTTACATCAGGACCAGCAGGAAAAGCATCAGAAACAGAGCACAGGTCTAGTCAACAGAGAACATGGAGACGCCCATGGCTGCTGCTGGTCAGCTATAGCCTTTTGAACTGGCTAGCGCTTTCTGTCTAAATGGATCTTCTGGATCTAATCGTCTGCAGATCAGAATGTCTAAGGCCAGGGTAGTAATCTTGTTCTAGGCATTGAAGAGTGTCATCATAGTCCAAGAGGCACTCCAGGCTTACCAAGAGGCACTGTAGACAATATGCTTTTCCTCATTAGATATTCTAAGAGGACTTCAAGATCCCCATGAAACGAGGGTGCATAGTCACTGTACTTCACAGAATCCATTTGTATCTCTTTGGTGGATGAACTAGACACCTAGCTTCAATTCACAAAGTACCCAATAGCGCTGCTCCACATCCCTTTCTTAGACCTTCTCCAACCAAAGGTTCTACCAAGACCTATAGTGCTTTTGCATCTGGGAATTCCCTTGATAGGGTACACTGTCTAATTCTGCCTATCTTCACATAATGTTGATCAATTCAGCTCTGGGAGGTTCAGCTGTTTCAAGAGAGGATGAGTGAATGGTGAGTCCCATGGAAGCAGGGCCGGACTGGCCGTAGCGCGGGCACTGGTCGTTTCCCCGGTGGGCCGGAAGGTGGGGGCCGGTTTTAGACCGGTGGGAGCCTTTTTTTGTTACTGGGGCCGGTGTTGCAGCATTGCTGCCAAATCGGCCCCTTGTAACAGCGCAGCAGCAGTGCCCCCTCCCCCGACGGCCCGACAGACGTAATTGCTGGGCTGGTTTATGATCCCAGTCCGGCCCTGCAATACAGGTCTCTCCTGATGAAAATCATGCTATGAAAGTAGCAGGGGTCTCCTCTCTTCCCTTGAAATGATGCTTTCATTTGGTCTCTGGGGCCCAGTTGAAAAAATTCATCACTTTCTAGAAGGCCTGTCTGCAAACAATTCTTCAAACTTCAGTGGTGCAGACCTCAGAGGCCTTGCCTACAATATTCAAGGTCATAGGACACAAGTGCATGAGCCTTGATTCCGTAGCACCTATATGCAGTGGCGCCAGTAATTTTAGCAGGGGGGTCGGGAGCCTCACACGCACACACACACATTCACAACACTCACTCCCAAATATACATACATCTATACATACACGCATGCAAGCAGCAAACGTCGAAAAACATAAAACTTACCTTCAGTGCAGCTCTCCAGGAGGGAAGCCTCGGAGGTCCCAGGAGAGTTGGGTCTGCTGCCTTCTGTCATTGGCTGACCTTACTTCAGCCAGTGAGGGAAGGCAGCTGTCCCTCACTCGTCACAGAGTGGGATGGGGTCAGTGAGACTGCTTTCCTCACCCCACTTTGTGATGAGGTGTCAATGATTGACACTCAACCATGGGCACTTCAGGGCTCCAAACTGAAGCGTCCAGGTCCGAGGCTATCAGTGATGTGTTCTCTTGTCACGCGGGAGAGGGCCTTCAGGCACTTTTACCAGGCTAAGGAGGTCACATCCACAGGGCTGTGAAATCCTGAGCCTGGCAAAGTTCAGCTCAGGCATCAAGGAGCCTGCACGTTTAGCACATATTTAGCTCCTGGCTGTCTGACCTGAACAAGAACAGTGTCTACCAGATTGACCTTTTTTCATGTCGCGGCAAAAGGTGGGGGGTGTAGTTCTTCTGTCCATACGGACTGGCTGCAGCTGCCCATTTGAGAAGGTAGAGGAAGTGTAGAAGGTAGGCAAAAGGGGTACAAGACATGTAAGAGCTGAGTTACCCATACTCATAGAGGAGAGTCCTGTGCAAGTGAAGGGATAATATTGTTCACCCTTTCTCTTCGCCAGCCAATGGAGTGTACCTGATATCAGGACCAGGATGGCTGGGTTGTATTAGGAGGGAGAAGAGTCTGAAGCAGTTGGAGGGATGTTAACAACCACCCCTTTGTTCCTCAGGGCTAGGAATGAAGTTTCTGGACACTGGAGAGGACAAACTCTAATAGATGTTAACTCAAACTCATGAAAGACCAGATATACAAAGACATTTTTTCATCACAAACTCTGTGATTCGCAATATTGCAGGGTTAGTGACCTCAAAAGGGCATTTTTCAATGCACTAAACCCCTTTTACTATCCAGAATAGCAATTATGAGGGGTGTGAAAGGCACTTCACCTCCTACTTGCAATTCTAAGTTAGATGTAATAAGGATTTGTGACTGCAGATGTGGTTGCAAACCACTAAAAGTTACCAACTTCTCAAAGTAGATAGTAACATATCTGAAGAGAGACTGTTCCTGTTGGAAATCTTCCCATTTTTGAATCATTACAGGCAGCCTTGGGAGGACCACTGCCTTCTCCGCCTCGAATGTCTTCTCAAATGGGAAACATTTTATTTTTAAACAGTATCTGTTCCTTGTAGGAACAAGAGGTACTTTAAAAAAAATGGTTCTCTTTTGGAAATGCGAACGCAGTGATGGTGATGTGTCTCCCTTGCAGGCCACCATCACGGTGCTCATAGCCAATTGCAGAGGGTCACAAAGAGCGACCTTCCTAATTCATATTAATTAGGCAAGTTGCTCTGTGATGCCTTGTGTAAACCCCCTTTCAGAGGGCCAAAGGGTATGTAGGGGCTACTGGGCCCAACTTTGATGGTTGAGGCCTCTTACTCCTGATGTCTTGGGGGCCGACCTAATATGGATCCTGAGAAACTGGGCTAAGTACTCATTCTGCACTTGACTCTCTGTGGTAGCTGTAGACGAGCAGTCAAAGGCTCGAGGGGGGATGTAGATACATGTTAGTGAACACGAGTCTTAAGTCAAAGTGCACTCAGTAATTTCAATAAATCAGCCAAAACTTGATTTATATGAAAAATAAGCATTTTATTTCTAACTCTACACATTCAAAGAAATAATGACATTTGTAAGCAACAACACAATCCCCTTGAGGTCGGGAGCGACTCTAATGTTTGTCTGACATAACCCAGTCCCACCCTCTTCCCTGCAAAGTGGTCGGGGTTACTCCCTATTCACTGGTGGCCGCATCTAGGAAATGCTCAATAGTAGGCTGTACTCAAGAGTCCCCTTTGACTCTTTAGGAAATAGTCAAAAGTGTATATGGTGATGCAGCGCCTTCAGCATCGAGTCCCCCACAGCCCGACAGGCCTGTTTCAAGTCTTACCCACTCAAGCAGCATGGAAGCGTTCTGGATTTCAGCAGGTACCCTGACCGTGGACACTTGCAAGCTCTGGTCCTGTTTGGAGGAGTCAGGCTGCTTGCAGTACACACAGCAGCACCCAGCAGACACAGGGGTTGATTCCGATCTCGGCCGGAAGCTCACCTAACACTATTCGCCCGGGAAAAAACCAAGCCGAACGCGTGTTCCCCGACCGATTCCAACATCCGTCCGAACGAACAAGTACGATGCGCATAACTGCCCAGATCCCGACCCAGCCGTACTCACCCAATCCAGCTCCTGTTCCCCGCCCGAGCCAGATCCGTAAACGCAGAATCGAGTCGCACGGAAGTCAAAATACAGCGCCTTCCGGCCAGACTAGTACGATGCGCCTTCCGTATGCGCCGAACCCGTCGCTACGCACGGCACGTCAGAGCATCCGGGAGAGGCGCACATAAGCTCCGATTCGCGCAACAAGACTATCCACGGCTACGAGACGAACACGCCAGCCACGAGTTCGAGTCGAAGCAACGAGAAAGACGAACGAGACGAACCAGCCATGAATCCCATCATGCAGGTCCTACCAATACTCTACATCTATTACCGGGACGGGTACGGACGCGTACGGCGCAGAAGGTAAGTCAAACACCCACCACACAAACAAACCAGATGTACCCGACACAACACACACACACATAGGGATGCAGAAATGACTTACACTAGCAACAGCAGAACCATAGGGGCGGGATGTCTATCGCCAATGCCATATACACCCATAGGGGCCTGGATGCCTACCACCAACACCACCCCTACTCAGGGGGGCTGGATGCCTACCACTACCACCACCACTACTCATGGGGGGCTGGATGCCTACCACTACCACCACCCCTACTCAGGGGGGCTGGATGCCTACCACCAACACCACCCCTACTCATGGGGGCTGGATGCCTACCACTACCACCACCCCTACTCAGGGGGGCTGTATGCCTACCACCAACACCACCTCTAATCATGGGGGGCTGGATGCCTACCACTACCACCACCCCTACTCAGGGGGGGCTGGAGGCTTACCACTACTACCATTCCCACACATAGGGGGATGGATGCCTACCACTAACACCACCCCTACTCAGGGTGGCCTGGATGCCTGTCACTACTACCATCCCCACTCATAGGGGGCTGGATGCCTACCACTACCACCACCCCTACTCAGGGGGGGCTGGAGGCTTACCACTACTACCATCCCTACTCATAGGGGGATGGATGCCTACCACTACCACCACCACTACTCATGGGGGGCTGGATGCCTACCACTACCACCACCCCTACTCAGGGGGGGCTGGATGCCTACCACCAACACCACCCCTACTCATGGGGGCTGGATGCCTACCACTACCACCACCCCTACTCAGGGGGCTGGATGCCTACCACCAACACCACACCTACTCATGGGGGGCTGGATGCCTACCACTACCACCACCCCTACTCAGGGGGGGCTGGAGGCTTACCACTACTACCATTCCCACACATAGGGGGATGGATGCCTACCACTAACACCACCCCTACTCAGGGGGGGCTGGATGCCTACCACTACTACCATCCCCACTGATAGGGGGCTGGATACCTACCACCACCACCACCCCTACTCAGGGGGGCTGGATGCCTACCACTACCACCACCCCTACTCAGGGGGCCGGATGCCTATCACCAACACCACCTCTACTCATGGGGGGCTGGATGCCTACCACTACCACCACCCCTACTCAGGGTGGCCTGGATGCCTACCACTACCACCACCCCTACTCAGGGGGGGCTGGATGCCTACCACTACCACCCCCCCTACTCAGGGGGGGCGGGAGGCTTACCACTACTACCATCCCCACTCATAGGGGGATGGATGCCTACCACTACCACCACCCCTACTCATGGGGGGCTGGATGCCTACCACTACCACCACCCCTACTCAGGGGGGGCTGGATGCCTACCACCAACACCACCCCTACTCATGGGGGGCTGGATGCCTACCACTACCACCACCCCTACTCAGGGGGGGCTGGAGGCTTACCACTACTACCATTCCCACACATAGGGGGATGGATGCCTACCACTACCACCACCCCTACTCAGGGTGGCCTGGATGCCTTTCACTACTACCATCCCCACTCATAGGGGGCTGGATGCCTACCACTACCACCACCCCTACTCAGGGGGGGCTGGAGGCTTACCACTACTACCATCCCCACTCATAGGGGGATGGATGCCTACCACTACCACCACCACTACTCATGGGGGGCTGGATGCCTACCACTACCACCACCCCTACTCAGGGGGGGCTGGATGCCTACCACCAACAGCACCTCTACTTATGGGGGGCTGGATGCCTAGCACTACCACCACCCCTACTCAGGGGGGGCTGGATGCCTTCCACCAACACCACCCCTACTCATGGGGGGCTGGATGCCTACCACTACCACCACCCCTACTCAGGGGGGGCTGGAGGCTTACCACTACTACCATTCCAACACATAGGGGGATGGATGCCTACCACTAACACCACCCCTACTCAGGGGGGGCTGGATGCCTACCACTACTACCATCCCCACTGATAGGGGGCTGGATGCCTACCACCACCCCTACTCAGGGGGGGCTGGATGCCTACCACTACCACCACCCCTACTCATGGGGGGCTGGATGCCTACCACTACCACCACCCCTACTCAGGGGGGGCTGTATGCCTACCACCAACACCACCCCTAATCATGGGGGGCTGGATGCCTACCACTACCACCACCCCTACTCAGGGGGGGCTGGAGGCTTACCACTACTACCATTCCCACACATAGGGGGATGGATGCCTACCACTAACACCACCCCTACTCAGGGTGGCCTGGATGCCTATCACTACTACCATCCCCACTCATAGGGGGCTGGATGCCTACCACTACCACCACCCCTACTCAGGGGGGGCTGGAGGCTTACCACTACTACCATCCCCACTCATAGGGGGATGGATGCCTACCACTACCACCACCACTACTCATGGGGGCTGGATGCCTACCACTACCACCACCCCTACTCAGGGGGGCTGGATGCCTACCACCAACACCACCCCTACTCATGGGGGCTGGATGCCTACCACTACCACCACCCCTACTCAGGGGGGCTGGATGCCTGTCACCAAAACCACCCCTACTCATGGGGGCTGGATGCCTACCACTACCACCACCCCTACTCAGGGGGGCTGGAGGCTTACCACTACTACCATTCCAACACATAGGGGGATGGATGCCTACCACTAACACCACCCCCACTCAGGGGGCTGGATGCCTACCACTACTACCATCCCCACTGATAGGGGGCTGGATGCCTCACCACCACCCCTACTCAGGGGGGCTGGATGCCTACCACTACCACCACCCCTACTCAGGGGGGCTGGATGCCTACCACTACCACCACCCATACTCAGGGTGGCCTGGATGCCTACCACTACCACCACCCCTACTCAGGGGGGCTGGATGCCTGCCACTACCACCCCCTACTCAGGGGGGCTGGAGGCTTACCACTACTACCATCCCCACTCATAGGGGATGGATGCCTACCACTACCACCACCCCTACTCAGGGGGCTGGATGCCTACCACTACCACCACCCCTACTCAGGGGGCTGGATGCCTACCACCAACACCACCCCTACTCATGGGGGCTGGATGCCTACCACTACCACCACCCCTACTCAGGGTGGCCTGGATGCCTGTCACTACTACCATCCCCACTCATAGGGGGCTGGATGCCTACCACTACCACCACCCCTACTCAGGGGGGGCTGGATGCCTACCACTACCACCACCCCTACTCAGGGGGGGCTGGATGCCTACCACCAACACCACCCCTACTCATGGGGGCTGGATGCCTACCACTACCACCACCCCTACTCAGGGGGGCTGGATGCCTACCACCAACACCACCCCTACTCATGGGGGGCTGGATGCCTACCACTACCACCACCCCTACTCAGGGGGGGCTGGATGCCTACCACCAACACCACCCCTACTCATGGGGGGCTGGATGCCTACCACTACCACCACCCCTACTCAGGGTGGCCTGGATGCCTGTCACTACTACCATCCCCATTCATAGGGGGATGGATGCCTACCACTACCACCACCACTACTCATGGGGGGCTGGATGCCTACCACTACCACCACCACTACTCATGGGGGGCTGTATGCCTACCACTACCACCACCCCTACTCAGGGGGGGCTAGATGCCTACCACCAACACCACCCCTACTCATGGGGGGCTGGATGCCTACCACTACCACCACCCCTACTCAGGGGGGGCTGGATGCCTCTCACTACCACCACCCCTACTCAGGGGGGGCTGGAGGCTTAACACTACTACCATCCCCACTCATAGGGGGATAGATGCCTACCACGACCGCCACCCCTACTCAGGGGGGGCTGGATGCCTACCACTACCATGATCCCTACTCAGGGGGGGCTGGATGCCTACCACCAACACCGCCCCTACTCATGGGGGGCTGGATGCCTACCACTACCACCACCCCTACTCAGGGGGGCCTGGATGCCTGTCACTACTACCATCCCCACACATAGGGGGATGGATGCCTACCACCAACACCACCCCTACTCATAGGATGGGTAATGCATGAGACAACCAGCATAGTGCATCATAAGGAATGTAAGAAAAACACATCCCCCCAACACCATGACAAGCGTGTGTAGACTGTGTCATATGCCTACAACACTGAACATGAAATTAAACATACAATGTGACCCCAATCACATGTGTCACACATAAATGTGTGTGGTATCCACAATGCAAGCAGACCATGACCACTGTGGCAATGGGGCCTAACACCCCATCATCACAGGGAGCAAAAGGTAAGTGTGGGGCCCATAGCTGAAGCACATTTTGAACATTGTGACAATGGGGCCTAACCCCCCATCATCACAGTGACCAAAAGGCAAGTGTGGGGCCCATAGCTGAAGCACATGTTGAACATTGTGACAATGGGGCCTAACCCCCCATCATCACAGTGACCAAAAGGCAAGTGTGTGGCCCATAGCTGAAGCACATTTTGAACATTGTGACAATGGGGCCTAACACTCCATCATCACAGTGACCAAAAGGCAAGTGTGGGGCCCATAGCTAAAGCACATTTTGAACATTGTGACAATGGGGCCTAACCCCCCATCATCACAGTGACCAAAAGGCAAGTGTGGGGCCCATAGCTGAAGCACATTCTGAACATTGTGACAATGGGGCCTAACACCCCATCATCACAGTGACCAAATTGTAAGTGTTGTAATGGCAAAAGCTGGAAATGCCAAACAGCATGGATTATCCCAGGTCACAGACCAACAAACACATCAGTGACATAGTAGTGCTTGTGTCCCATAGCAACATAGATTGGGTGAGGCAAACAGTGCAGTGCAAATAAGACATACCTTTGGCCATGTGCAGACAAACATTACCCATGGGGGCTGACATTGTCAACATTCATCAATAACACAATGACAGAAGTGACCATCATAATGTAGACCCACATATCTGCCCCCATGGACACACAAATGTAGATATCCTGTGGAGACTGTAGATGTGAGGTGAACAAATACCATACCATGGCAGCAATGGGACATACAAACCATGATCATTGTGCTGACTGATGACCTAGGAGTCTCAGGGACAGCAGGGGAAAACCACCAAACAACATACAGCCAATGGCACACTAAAGATATGCCAATGCAGTGGTGCAGATGCACAAACACAAACAGGCAGCCCCACACTGCATATCAAACACAACAGGTGATGGGGGGGTGTGCCAGTGTCCCCAGGCAACCACACAACACATGAGGAGGCCTGAATCCCAATTACACAGATGTGTATACAGTGCCACACAAAAGTAACTCATGGATCGGATTCCCCTATGTGGGCAATCAGGCATTGTTAGATGAGAGGGAGCCAAATTAGACATGTCACACAAGCTTGTAGGAACAGCAACTAACACAGCAAGAGAAAGACCCACCACAGCACTACCCCCTGGGTCCCCACATTGTGGTGACACTGGCCTGCATGATAATCCCACTGTGATGACAAAGCTAGATGTTGTTCACACTGTGAACCACAGTCATGTGTCCTGAGCAACAAACTACCATCACACCTACACAAGCACAAATCAATCAGCACAGCCTGTCAGCCAAGGCCAATATGGAGGCAGGGGTCTAGCCGTGAAACAACTCTCATCTGCACACACTCAACACCACACACCTTGATCTCCACCAATGTGCAGCAGTGAAGCTCACATGCACTGGTGACATTGCACATGCACCCATGACAATCCCAGGGTTGGTGGTGGGAACTAAGGTGCTGAAACCCATCACACATGGCCAGTCAACAAGACTCGTGAATGTCTGACACACTGCACAGTACGCCGTACATGGGCATGACGTCAATACCACACCAACCAATGGGATCCCGGCCACAGTCACACACCAATGAAGAAGCCAACGTCACCCACAAAGAACACACATAGACAACTTCCAACATTGCAGCTCTGACCCTGAGGAGTGGCAGCAGTCACACACACAACGTGTCACAATCACTGAAAGCTAACACAAACTGTAAATTACATGACAGGTGTAACCAACAAGTGCCAAGGGGAATCCTGACTGTGTCTCATCTGCGTTTGCCCACAAACTCAGCCCTGACAGCAAACACACCTATGGGTGACACCCTGATGACCAGTAATGTGCCATGCACCCACATCCTAGAGAAGCCAGGGAGAAGACTTTGGGGGAACATAGGTAAACTCAGCAAGCATCACAAACAGGAACATCACTAGGGATCCCAGCCTGCCTAGCAAAATGGAAGTGAACACACACAGACATGCTCACACAACACACACCTTGTGCTCAGGCAATGTCACAGAATTACACACTGCCATGAGGGGACTCCACTCCTGTGTAAGGAAAGCTGTGCCATACGCTGTCTCAGTAGGGCCCTATCATGTCAGCAGAACACTTGGTCACTCAGTCAACAATTAGCACAAAATGAAGGCTCCCGTCATATCAGCCTGGTCATGGGAGTGTCACCAAAATCATCAGCACAGATCCAACACACATATATAGCAAGTTGCACTGATAACACAGATGAGTCCTTCCCCATTGATGCCCAAACTTGCATGTCCAGTGGAGATGGTCACACGGTCAGGGAAATAGACAAATTGAACAATGGCAAGCACAACAGATGTGCAGGGGTGTAAGCCACAGATGTGATATTGCTAATAAAAGTAGGAAATCCCATTGCCAAATCTTGAAAACATGACACCCTCATATTGCTGCAAAGGATGACATGGATACACAACAGGATAGGACACATTCCCCCTGGACCACATGGGGTCCTGCACAGTAACACTTCATTTTCCTGACATCAAACATCACCATCACTGCAGCAAGGGCATGGTTAGCATCATCAACATCATGTACATCAGAAGCAAAACCACTAGAGAACAGAAAGTAGCTTTATTCAGCATATGTGGCTTTAAAATTGAAAGTCCTGAAAAATAAACAAGGCCAATGGCCAGTCCATTAACAAAGTCAAAACAGGGTGACAGTGGCAGATGTCACCCTTTGCATGCCTGCACTGCTACACACCAGGGACATTCCCCTCGGAGGGGCATACGGGGGGGCAGGCCAGGCACTGCAGGGACAGGATCAGGGCTCACCAGAAGGAGGCAGGGAAGGGGTGGTGGGTGCTGGAGAGTCACTGACAACTGCAGTGGAGGTGTCTGACATGGTGTGTGCCGGCACAACTGGGGGGCATGAGTCAGATGGTGTGGGTACCGGCACGACTGCAGTGGGCTGTGCAGATGGAGTGGACAGGTTCCCCACTGCAGTGCCCAAGTCAGACAGGGTGGTAGTGGACTCCACTGCAGTGCCTATCTCCAGGGGAGTAGAATGGGGTTCAGGTAAGGTGGGCAGGACAGAGGGGGAGGACACGGCCTCCACACCAGTGGCACAGACATGCGCAGCGGGGTGTGGTGCTGGAAGAGCAAGTGGTAGGGGGAGAAGGCCGGATCATTTTGGGGATGGTGTATCTGTGGGTAGGGGAACCTGGGGCAGGGTGTGGTGGGGGAACCTGTGGAGTGGGGGCCTGAGGGATGGAGGAAGGAGACTTGGTGGTTGAGCTGCAGGGCAGCGGCGGGGTCTTGCTCTTCCGGGTCCGGGGGGACTTGCGGATGGGGGCCTCAGTCTGTCTGTGCCTGGGGTAGGGTGTCCGGGGGTTAGGGGCACTCTCCTCTGTGTGGGTGGACCTCCTCTTCCCCCTGTATGCTGGATCAGCTGGATCGGAGGGGAAGAGGCCGAGGTCACAGAGGAAGATCTGCTTTGTAGGTGGGGTTGCAGGTGAGGCAAGGGAAGGGGCCTTGGAGGGAGAGGTATCTGAGGACTGCGGAGTGACTGTGGATGCCTGTGTGTGTGTCTGTTCCCCATCCCCTGTGGGTGTGCTATCAGTCCCCTGAGGATGCCTGCGTGCACGTTTTGTCTTTGTAGTGGGTGTGTCTGTGCTGCTCGTGTCTGTGTGTTTGCTTGATTGTGCAGGTGTGCATGTGCTTGGGACAGGTAGGGTGCCAGGAAGTGTGGATGGGGCAGAGGTAGGAGGGGTGAGGGACTGTTGGAGGAGGGACACTGCTGCCGTCAGGGAGGAGTCCATGGACCTATTGCTCCTCTGTAGGGCAGACATGCCAGATGAGATGCC
The DNA here is from genome assembly GCA_963921515.1 of Calotriton arnoldi. Lineage (NCBI taxonomy): Eukaryota > Metazoa > Chordata > Amphibia > Caudata > Salamandridae > Calotriton > Calotriton arnoldi. Next base: position 55,482 of record CAWUFW010020715.1, on the reverse strand, counting down.
CTCCATGAACGACACCAGCTGAGTCAACAGAGTGGTGTGGGCAAGGAGGACACTCAGCATTGCTGTCTGCACTACATGGAGCTGGCGAAGTAGGTACACAGACTCCTCACTCAGGGCAGCAGGGGACACAGGGGCAGGGGCTGCGGTGCCTGGCACGAAGGAGACCTGCTCCCGAACACGGGAGCCTCCACGGACCTCTGGAATGGGAGCCGATGGGAGGGCGGTGGTGGTGGTGGTGGTGGGGACAGCAATACTAGCTGGGGTGTGGTGGCTGCTGACACCCGCCTCCACAAGGGAGTCATCCTCCAAGCTGCTGTGGTCCTCAGCTGAGGTGGATGCTGCTGAGGACTCCTCGGTGTGGCTCCCCTCGCCCTCCGTGCCACTGGGTCCCTTCGACCACTCATCGGCTGCTGACCCAGTCTGGCTCTGTGGCTCCTCCTGGTCCGTGGAACTGTCCCCTCCTGTGGCCGTGGATGTATCTGCAAACAAGTAGGGAAACAGACAAACATCAGTCACCTGCACTGATCGCACACACCACAGTAAGTACAGCACATTACAGAGCAAGCCCTGGCATCCTTAGTTGAACATTGCCAAAAGTGCCTAAACAGAGTAGGAGAAGCCAATTGTCAGTCTGATGGCCAACCATGGCACTCACATCCCTCCTGGCCTTTCACCCATCTGTCTGGTGTCTGTCGGATGGCAATACCCCAGTGTGGACACATGCACCACCTACACAGTAGTTGGACAGTGCAGAGAACACAGTGAAGTATGTGAAAATGCACACATCACAACTCTTGCCACTGAGTCAGTACAGGTGTCCGGATAAAGGGATGGCCAGAGTCTAAATTGAAATGCATGTGATGCATACCAGCACCAGACACCATGATGCACCCATGTCCTGATAGTCAATGCCACATTGGGGTGCATGTAGCACATGTCACTCCCCTGCAGGACCACTCTTAGGAAGTTTAATGCCATGGCACAGGCATGCCTGCAAAGTCATACATCACTGTCTCCAGTCACATGGGCAGGGCAGCCAGCCAACAACAGTCTGCACTGTGTCACAATCCTAGGCCATGGGGAATGCAAGTCCTGTAGCTGACAAGTGCACATGTCCATCCCCCACAAACCACATCCTCTGAACTCTTATTTGGCCACGTCATACCAATTGGACATATGGGAGACATGAAACACAACCCTCGGAACCTGAGCACCTCACAATCTGCTGTGAATGGGAGACAGCTGCCTGAACTTCACATTCGCATACCCCAGTCTGCACAGTCAAGTGATCAAACTCCTATATGTCACACAAGTATCGTCTCATATGGATACATCTCCGGTGGCATGCTGAGCCCTAACCGATAAACACCCCAGTAGTCCTGACAACGAAGCCACAGCACAATGACACAGAGGCAGACACCTGAGGGAACATTTCACTGGGTACAACGTGTCAGCTGATACACGGGAGTGGGAGTACAGAGTGTATTGTATGGCCTGGAGTAGGCATGACTGTCCTGCTCCACGTGAAAGAAGGATGAGCCCTGGACAGTAGGCAGGTGTCTAAGTATGTGTGACACACTTGATATACATACTCCTGAGGCTCAAACATTGTTCCCACCTGCAGCATGGGTGTGTGCCAAATACCCCAGGCACATGTGGTGAATCAGTTCAGCAATTGGACCACATATCATAGTTACACGCAGATTACATGTCAGAACTCAGGCATTGTGTAAGCAATGGACCCACCCATGAAGCCCACAACAAAGTTACGGGAACAAATGCTGACCCCCACCTTGAGCTAAGCAAAATGCAAGGACACAGTACCCAAGTAACACAACTTCCTGACTGTAAGGGCCACACCTGGGTATCAGATGAGGTGTGGGCATGTCACAATTGAGGGACATGGGTCCTGGACCACAGGACCGATGCACTGTGGAAGGTTAACCAGGCCAGAGGAGGGCACATAGCATGTCAGACAAAGTTCACAGTGCAGTCATGGACTCACCCCCTCCTTGCTGCTGTCTGGCCTTCAGCTGCCCATCCAGATCAGGGAAGACCACAGCCAGGATCCTGAGCATGTGGGGGGTCAGGGTCCGGTGTCCGCTCCTCCTGCGAGGAGGCGATAGCTTCAGCTGGACCCTTGCGATCCTCCGGGTCCAGCCCCGAAGGTCCTGCCACCTCTTTTGGCAGTTGCGGATCCGGCGCTTGTAGACCCCCACGGATCTCACTGCCCGGGCGATGTCCAGCCAGATTTCCTGCTTCTGGTGGGCATCAACCTGTGAGGATGACAAAGTGTAAAGGACATCACTACACATGCAACATATCCGTGCATCACACATTTGGATATACATGTCTCAATCACAGGGGCACATGATGTACACAGGCAGTGCAGCGATGGCTATGAACAGTTTTCCAGCAGATACTACATGGTATCATTGCCTGGGAAGTAAAACCTTGTTGGAATGCACTGTTACTGCACTATACCTGTTCAGTGCATGTAACTACACACTATGGGAGGGTGACAACTACTCAGTGAGCATGCTAGCCAGTGGCGTGCACACTGTAAGTCTTGCTAGTCAGACAACATGCACATTCAGTAAGGCAGTGGACAGCACACCCACCTGCTCCCCTGCTTTCCCATACAGCTTGCTGTACTGTGGAAGGAGGCTGTCCAGCAGGGCCTGGTTCTCCTCAGTGCTGAAGGCTGGGGCTCTCTCCACAGTACGTGCCATTGCAGGATCCAGAGGATGCAGAGACAGCAGCAGTGGTGGTGGCAGATGTCGTCCTGGAGCATGTAGTGCAGGCAAGTGAGCTCTCAGGGGTACAGCCAGCATTATATGTGTGCTGCTGAGGCAGTTACTGTCCCATGTGTCCAAAGTGATAGGTCCAAGTCGTTTGCATCTTCTGAATCTGGCCAATCCATGGAATTGCATCACTTACACACGCCCACAGCATCCTTCAAAAGTTCAACTTCATGAGACCCATGATTTTGCAACATTGTTGTGGGTGGCCAACTGAATTCACAGCATCAGACTCGTTAAAGGTTCGAAAACGCGTCCGTTGCCATGCCAGGCCACAGCCAATGCGTGCGCACCGATCGGTCCATTGCTGTACAACGCGTATTTCGAAAAACAACGCGTACCCGCTCACATCATATGCAATGGCCAATGCGTGCGCACCGATCGGTCCATTGCTGTACAACGCGTACTCCGCTCACATCATATGCAATGGCCAATGCGTGCGCACCGATCGGTCCATTTCTGTACAACGCGTACTCCGCTCACATCATATGCAATGGCCAATGCGTGCGCACCGATCGGTCCATTGCTGTACAACGCTTATTTCGGTCCACATCATATGCAATGGGCAAGGCGTGCGCACCGATTGGTCCATTGTTGTACAACGCGTACCCGCTCACATCATATGCAATGGCCAATGCGTGCGCACCGATCGGTCCATTGCTGTACAACGCGTACCCGCTCACATCATATGCAATGGCCAAGGTGTGCGCACCGATCGGTCCATTGCTGTACAACGCGTATTTCGGTCCACATCATATGCAATGGCCAAGGCGTGCGCACCGATCGGTCCATTGCTGTACAACGCGTACCCGCTCACATCATATGCAATGGCCAATGCGTGCGCACCGATCGGTCCATTGCTGTACAATGCGTACCCGCTCACATCATATGCAATGGCCAAGGCGTGTGCACCGATCGGTCCATTGCTGTACAACGCGTATTTCGGTCCACATCATATGCAATGGCCAAGGCGTGCGCACCGATCGGTCCATTGCTGTACAACGCGTATTTTGGTCCACATCATATGCAATGGGCAAGGCGTGCGCACCGATCGGTCCATTGGTGTACAACGCGTACCCGCTCACATCATGTGCAATGGCCAATGCGTGCGCACCGATCGGTCCATTGCTGTACAACGCGTCCCTGTACAAGTCACACGCATATGTCACCATGCCTGTCACAGGTGAACGTATGCCAGCCACATTTACTTTCCAGGGACTCAGGGGCACACCTACAACACCACAGCCTGTCCACACTGTATCCTAAGGCATGTAAGGCTGCATTACCATCTCTGTGTATGGGGGTCAACATGTGTTTGTTTGGGTGGGACTTGGGGGCAGCCACTCCGAGCTGTGCACGTGTTCATGGGGACAGAATCCTTGGTGTGTTGTGCACATGACCACTGTGATGTGCAACTGTTCATTTCAGAGCATGTGGTATGGTCACATTTCCAGGTTGTGTATGTGTATGTCATGTCACATACCCCCTGAGTCCCATGTTGGACGGTATGTACGTCACAGGGTGGCCCATTGCCACGATAGTGATGGCCCTCCACAGTCTGTGTGCATGTTGTGTTTCAGATGTCTCTGATTCCATGTGCACAATGGGAGACAGTCTCCACATCCACGTTGTTTGTGCACGGACTTTGATGTTGTGCGTGTGTGTGTGTCACAGACGTCCATGTCTGTCATGCAGAGGCAACAGGGTCCACTACCTGTGGGGGTCATGGTTGTTTTGCTGTGGTGTATTCATGTTACGCCATGTCATGCCAGTGTCCATGTGGCAATACAGGGTCACTGGGAATCTACCTGTCAATGAGCTGTGATGCCTGGGGCACATCTGTCCTCACATGTCACTGTGGTGTGTGTTTGGAACGTGACAGCAGTACATGGGTACTGTGACACAGCCTAATGATATCCCATAGCACAACCTGGGACTTGTTGACAACACATGTTGAACTGTGATGTTAGATGTCGGCCATGTAGGTGCCATACATGTCCTTACAGAACGCCACACACATCATGTACTTGTGTCTCGTAATGATGTATCATGTGATATTGAGTATGGTCTATGCCACATATGTGGGGTGACTGACAATCTTTCTTTCTTTACCTATGCACTGCAGGGCACCAGCTGTCCATAGACCATTCCCTGACCTTGCAACCATGGTTGAACGGGACTGCATCCGACGGTACCGCTTCACCAGGCCGCTGATTGAGGAATTGACGGTGCGGTTGGCCCCACCTTTGCAACCTGGCCGGACATACCCTACAGCGCTGACCCCCAAGGTGAAGGTGATGGCAGCCCTACACTTCTTTGCCACCGGTACCTTTCAACACACTGTGGCGTCTGCTGGTGGGATGTCACAGACCATGTTCAGCCGTGTGCTACGCGATGTTTTGGAGGCTATGTTGAGATACCTGAACCAGTACATCTATTTCCCTAAACGTCACCAACTCACTGACGTCAAGAGTGACTTCTATGCCCTGGGGAGGATGCCGCATGTCATTGGCTCCATTGATGGGACACATGTGGCTTTGGTACCACCACAGGCACATGAGCAGGCATACAGGAACCGAAAACATTACCATTCGGTCAATGCTCTGGTGGTATGTCTTGCAGATATGTGCATCTCACACGTGTGTGCCCGTTTCCCCGGTTCTGCACATGATGCATACGTGATGAGGAGTAGTCGCATCCCGAGGATGATGTCACAGATGCGGAACCAGCGTGCCTGGCTTGTCGGTGTGTACTGACTTTGTACCTTTGTGTGTGTTCTGCAATGTAGTATTCCACCCTCTTTTCCAACTCAGCTAATGTGCAATTGTCAGTATGTAGGTGACTCGGGATACCCCAACATGCCGTGGTTGCTGATGCCCCTCAGGAACCCTGTGACACCAGCCCAGATGCGCTACAATGAGGCACATGGTCGGACCAGGAGAGTGATCGAGCGGACATTTGGTCTCTTGAAGAGCCGCTTTCGTTGCCTGGACAAGACAGGGGGGGCCCTCCCATATGCCCCAGCAAAAGTATGCAAGATTGTCATCGTCTGCTGCATGCTTCACAACATGCCAGAGCGGAAGGTGTTGCCTCTCATCCTGGATGACGATGACCAACATCCGCCACCTGTGGAGGATCCTGGCCTGGGCCATGATGCCAGTGATGGTGATGATGATGAGGGTGATGTCCGCACACAGCTCATCACCAACTTCTTCAGCTGAATGTGAGTATCCAGAGATGTCATGTCAATGATGTGGGTTTGCGTGATATATGTTGTTGGTGCTCTGGTGCTGTTTGAGTGTGGCCATGTGCTACTTGACTGTATGCGTGCAGCGATGTGTCCTTACAGGTAGTCTGTACTCCCCAACAGTGTTGACATGCTAACTTGGTTTTGTGTATGTATCTTGTGACATGTATTGGGCATGAGTATTGCAGTTCTGTCCTGTTCTTCAGTGCTTTTAACTGTGTGTCATTTCTGTCCTTCACAGGGTACTTTCAGAGTAGTTTGGTCAACTGTGATCCCCCGACACCGTGATTCAACTTCCAGGGTGGAAGCTGTCGTTTCCCTGCAGGTGATGTGCCACACACCCCTGGACCTTCTTTCTTCTACACTTGTTGACTGTGTGGCCACTGCCACGTGGGATTACCTTGCATCTGTGGTGGATACAACATGTTGCAAATGTGTAATAAACCTGTGCTTCACTTTGGGATGTGCGTTGTCTGTGGTCACACATCTGAATGACATTTGCTCACTGCACCTGTGGGCTAGTTGACACTGACTGTGAATAGGTGTGGTGTCTGTGCATTGCACTGTTTTTCCTGGGAACATCAGTGTAGGCGATGAGTCAGATGGCCCTGGTGTGTATGTGTTGTGTAGCCCTAGTGGTGTGTCTCCCTCATATGTGTCACGTCGCCATGACTCACATGACGGTGTTGTACTTGCTGTAGCAGTTAGCATGCACAGTGTCATTTAGCAGATCATCATCTCCATGACAGAAACCACGTTGGAATGACAAGAGAGGCAAGTATGGTGTATTGGTGAGTTTATTTACATACATGTGTGAGTATAGTGCACAGGATGGTGGGTGCTGTACATTGGGATTGTAATCCAAAGTTCCCAGATGAGTTGGAAGTCTTGGTAGCAGAAATATCCTGAGTAAAGTCAACAGTCATGTGATACATTGGTCCAACTTAAACTCCCCATGTAATGTGGGAGATTTGGGTTGCATTCAACAGGGTGAACAGTTTGCACACAAAGGAGAATGTCCAGAACAGGTGTTGGGTTCCTGGGGGATGTGCGTGGCCATTGGCCTCTCAGTTTTCCTTCCTCGGACAACCCCTCTTCTTTGGTGGGGGACCCTCACGTGCAGGCTGCTGCGGTGCAGAGGACTCTCCGCCAGAGTCATCCTCCCTCCCTGTGGCAGTGTCAGTTGTTGCAGCACCAGATGTTGTGGGCACACAGGGAGGTGTGGCCATGTTGGTGCTCATCTGGCGGAGGCATGTCAATATGTCCCTATGCACCGCTGTCAGTTCTTGCAATGTGTCCCACTTGGACTCCATGCCAGACATGTGTGTCTCCACATGGGACATGTGTGTCTCCACACGGGACATGTAGGAGTCCAAGCGGGCATGATGGGCTGCCTGCTGCTGTTGAATGTCCTTGAGGATCCCCACTACCTGGCTGACCTCTCCGGTGCTAGTCTGGTTCGCATCAGCAATGCGTGCCAGTTGTGGGTCATCATGCAGTCCAGACCCCTCTGCAAACAGCGACCTATGTCTACCACCCCTCCCACCACCCCTGGCGACACATGCAGGACCCGTGGTGGCACGCACAGGTGACCCTAGGCCCCCTTGGTGGTTGTTACTGGTGTTGTTGTCTGTTGCTCCGCGGTGGGCCTGGGTCCCTGTGCTGTTGTCATCGGTGCACCTTGGTCTGTCCGTGTGGGCGGGGGTGGTCTGTGTGTTGGCAGTTGTTGGAGGGGGGTGCAGGGGGTGCAGATGTTGGTCCTGCTGGTGCTGCATGATGACTCTCACCGGAGGGGCCAGGTAGTTCTTCCCCATCCGAGGTGGGCAGAGGCTGTTCCACACCAGTGAGCTCAGTGTCCCCCGGGGCCTGGTACAGGGACTCCTCCTCGTCTGCTGCTGTGTCCCCATCATCACCTGTTTTTGGAAGAGACACACAATGTATGTTATGTTTCTACAGGCATCAATGGTTCACACACCTGACAGATGTGACTGTACCTCTGGATGCGGGCCTGTACATTGCTTTGTCCTAAGTTGTCAGAGTCAGAGGTTGATATTGGGGTTGCACATTGTCCTGCCAACTTGAAGCATTTCAATGTGAATGTTGAGGTGTGTGCATGGCCAGCATTGGTTGTATTTGGTGGACATCCGGCCCTCCTTCTCCCCCCAGCCCAGTTATCCCACCATGAAGCATGCCACCCTTGCAGTGTGTGCAGGTTGACTCTCAGGATGTCAGTCAGTGGTGTCCTGCTGTTGGTTGGTGCACAGTTCCCAGCAGGGCCTGGTACTCCCCACAACATAGGACCATTGTCAGACATCTTAGAAGTGGCTTTTCACTCCCTGTGAGGTGTGCATGCTTCAGTGTGAGCTTGCTAGGCCATGTGGGTGCGGGATGTTGAGCTGTGACTCCCACTCCCATCTTGCTGTTGCCTACACGTCCCTTCCCAGCATGCCCATACTTCCTTCCTTTTGACTCTGCTTCCCTGTGGGGTAGTGTGCCTGTGCTGACAGGATGGCTGAGAGTGTTGTCCTGGCTTTAGTTTGGCTACAAGTCCCAGAAGTGTCCCTGTGCTTCACACAGCATAACCCAGGGTGGTGGTTCTTTGTGGGATATTTAATTAGAGTGTGAGGCAATGCATTCTCCCAGGTGAGTTGTGTGGAGTTTGTGTTGAGGGTGTGTGTGAGAAAAGCTGCTTGTAACTATGGTCAGTGCTGTCAGTCCCCCTTCCCACCCAGCCAGGTGTCCCACCATGGAACGTGTTTCCATTGCAGGGAGTGCAAGTTGTCTTTCAGGATGTCAGTCAGTGGTGTCCTGCTGTTGGTTGGTGCACAGTTCCCAGCAGGGCCTTGTGCTCCCCACAGCAGTACCCAGTGTCAGCCATCTTGTCAGTTGTTTTCCACTCCCTGTGAAGTGAGCATGGTTCAGAGTGGTGTTGATGGGCCAAATGTGAAGGTGAGCAATATCTGTGCCTACAACTCCCATCATGCCATTGTCTACACGCCCCTTCCCAGCATGCCCATACTTCCTTCCTTTTGACTCTGCTTCCCTGTGGGGCAGTGTGCCTGTGCTGACAGGATGGCTGAGAGTGTTGTCCTGGCGTTAGTTTGGCTACAAGTCCCAGAAGTGTCCCTGTGCTTCACACAGCATAACCCAGGGTGGTGGTTCTTTGTGGGTTATTTAATTAGAGTGTGAGGCAATGCATTCTCCCAGGTGAGTTGTGTGGAGTTTGTGTTAAGGGTGTGTGTGAGAACAGCTGCTGGTGACTGTGGTCAGTGCTGTCAGTCCTCCTTCCCACCCAGCCAGATGTCCCACCATGGAACGTGCTTCCATTGCAGGGAGTGCAAGTTTGCTTTCAGGATGTCAGACAGTGGTGTCCTGCTGTTGGTTGGTGCACAGTTCCCAGCAGGGCCTTGTGCTCCCCACAGCAGTACCCAGTGTCAGCCATCTTGTCAGTTCTTTTCCACTCCCTTTGATGTGAGCATGGTTCAGAGTGGTGTTGATGGGCCAATTGTGAGGGTGAGCATTATCTGTGACTACAACTCCCATCATGCTATTGGCTACACTGACTTGACCAGCATACACAGAATTCCTTCCTTTCAGTGAGCTTCCCTGTGAGGTGGTGTTCTAGTGGTGGCTACATATCTGACTGTGTTTGTTGGTTAGATTTATGCCACTGCCTGGCTCTCTTTGTTGTTGGGTTTGTACATCTTATGACACAGTTACATATCCCTTTGAGATGGCATGTATTGTGTTTATCTAACTAACATACACATCTTGGGATGATTATCTTTTGGTTGCTGTGGATTTGCTAAGGGTGCATGGTTTGACTATCCCCTTGACAGTGATGTGTGTGTATTGTCACACAATATTGTGTATATTTGTTGTGTACTCACTAGGCTCTGTGATGTTTGATAGTCCATATACGCTCACTGGTGGTAGGATGGCCCGCACCTTCTCCTCCCAGGGCCTGAGGTATACTGGTTTGGCAGGAGGGCCACTGCCGGTGTGTTGGCTCAAGGCGTAATCCTTCTTGAGTAGGTCCTTGACCCTCCTGCGCACATCATACCACCTGTTCTGGATGTCTTCCTTTGTGCGCAAACATGGTGATTGTGCGTTGACCCTGTCGACGATCCTCTCCCACATCTTGGTTTTCTGCGACATGGGGGTCTGTTGGACCAATGTACCAAACAACTGGGGCTCTACCCTGAGGATCTCATCTACCAGGACTTCCAATTCACTGTCTAGGAACTTTGGATTTTTCTTTGGGGGCATGGTGATGGATGGTGGTGGTGATGGATGTATGTGTGGGTGTGCAAGTGAGGGTGTGTGAGTGTAGGTTTTGCTGGGTGTATGTGAGGGTGCTATTTGTTGAGGTGCTGATGGTGTGTGGCTTGTGTGATGGATGAGCTGTGAGTGTGTCTGTGGTTGCTGTCTGATGGTGTTCTGTGCTGGCAGGTCAGTTGAATTTGCAAAGGATCATGGTCAGGATTTGTGGGCTTTATATGGGTGGAGTTGTGAGTGTGTCTTTGTTCCATGTTTCCCCCCCCCCCCAGTATTTATTGGCTTTGTAATTGCTTGTTTGGCCTTTTTTTTGGTATTTTTCCTTTGTAGTTTTTGTGCATGTAGGAGACGTTCTTCTGACCGAGTAGGACGCTGCAGTTGTCTCGTGCGAGCTTCTCCGAGTCGTTCACGCTGTGTTTCTGCTGTGTTTCATGTGCAGCGTACGCGTCGGTCGCGGGGTATTGGGTTGCTTCGGCTCAGTTTTGTATGCGTGTCGGTCGTACGGCTTGGGCTCCGTGTGACTCGGTCTGGTTTTCCACGCATTGCATCGTACTGCGCGGGTCGTAGTTCGCGGGTACGTTTCGTTCGGGTTTATTCCTGGTACGTGTCGGTCGGTTGGATTCACGTGGTTTCCCATCCGGATGGCTGTTTTCCGTGCGGTTGGGTCGTTTGGCTTGTGTTCCGTACGAGTCGGTCGTGATTCACATGCATTGCATCGTACTACGCAGGTCGGGCAGCGACGGTACGTGTCGGTCGGACTATATTCCCGTACCGAGTCGGTCGGTGCGTTTACCGGCCCGAATCGGAATCGGCCCCTAAGTCAGAGAAGGTGCTGGCTGGACACTAAACATACAAAATTAACTATTCCACTCCAATATAACTTAAGTCAGGGAAGGTGCTGGACACTAAACATACAACATGTATTATTCCCGCTCCAATTTAACTTAAGTCAGAGAAGGTGCTGGACTTTAAACATGCAACATTTACTATTCCCACTCCAATTTAACTTAAATCAGAGATGGTGCTGGACACTAAACATACAACATTCACTATTCCCACTCCAATTGAACTTTAGTCAGAGATGGTGCTGGACACTAAACATACAACGTTTACTATTCCCACTCCAATTTCACTTAAGTCGGAGAAGTCGCTGGACACTAAACATGCACCTTTTACTATTCCAACTCCAATTGTACATACCAGAGAAGATGCTGGAAACTAAACATGCAACATTTACTATCCCCACTCCAATTTAACTTAAGTCAGAGAAGGTGCTGGACACTAAACATACAAAAGTAACTAGTCCCACCACAATATACCTTAAATCAGAGAAGGAGTAGTATACAATTCAATGTACACAGTTAACTATCCCCACACCAATGCACACTATACAATGAAAATTAACTTTTACAAATAAAAACATCACAAACAAAACACATTAATACAAAAATGTCAAAAAATGTACTTTAAAATTATTTATTTTAAAATATCAATTATTTCCAAAACAATATACTTTATCATATAAATATTAACGTCTTTAATATTTCTTACTTTTTAATATACATTTATTATAAACCTTAAAATAAAATGAAAACATTATTTTAAAAAAAAAAAACCTTTTAAAAGATTTAATGAATATAAATATTTAAATATTTCTCATAAATATAAAAAATGATATATATATAAACTACATATAATATCCCAATTTGATTATAATTTTTGAATTACTTCACAACACATATACTTAAAATGATAATATAATATTATTTTCTTCAAAAACAAATAAAAATAATTTATTCATTCAAATAAAACACCAACTCCCAAAAAATGATGTTTTTTTTAAATAACTAATCAAAGATTTTAAAAAACATAATACATAACTAAAAAAATCATAATCACCCAAACACTAAAATGTTCATTTACATTATCTTTTAAACTTCCTATTTATACATATTATAAAAATGAATTCCAACATTTAAATTACATTTAATTAAAATCCCAACTGTTCTTCCCTATAAACATAACATCCATACAGAAAAACAATTTAGACGTTTTATAAATTTAAAATATTTAAAAAACAATTCAAATATTAACAAAAATGTTAAAATATTATTAGTATTTTCCAGAATGTTACAACATAAAATAACCCACCCAACTACCCTAATAAAATTGTCGGCCTACAGAGAAAGTGACGTATTAAAATGGGGTGCAACCTGTGCGAGAAAATCAGATCTGCATGTTCCAAAAAGATATCCCTACAACTTATGGGTCATCCAGAATTGTCATATTTCTCTAACTCAACTCAGATCAGAGCCCAGACCTTTTGTCACCCTGCTGTGCCCAGTTAATTACATTTCTTTCCAACAGCAGGAACACAGGCCTCCCCACACAAAGGGGAGTGCTTTACCCAGCTCCTGAGGAGGAAAGGTGTGGGGCTGTCCCACTGTACCGGGGATGGGCCTGCCCAAGCCCAATGAACAAAGGAGGGAACCCAGACTTCTGGAGCCAACCCAGGAGCGGGCTTCCCTTTGAAAATTTAGTAAGAAAGGTCCTGGCTGTGATGTCAGTGAGGGGAGGAGCAGAGGACCCCAGAAGAAATGTGATTAGTGAGTCCTAAATGGCTCCATTTTGAACTGTCCCAGCATGCAGTGCAGGAGGGTTGGGACAGGAATGGAGAGGTGACGTAGCACCCTAGGATTGGCTAGGAGTGCCTGGCTTCTGGAACATTCCATTTGCCTTTAAAAACTCTTGCACAAGAGGGGGGAACCTCTCTTGCTTGGTGATTTCTCTACGCTTCTCTGCTGGACACTCAAGCCTCTATGGACAACTGCCTGCATCACAAGTGGCCATATTAAAATGGATGTTTCAAACTGCCCTATGGGCAGTCGCATCCTAACAATGAGGTCGAAACCACCCACTTACAGTCGGGCAGTTCCAGACCGCTGCGTTGGCGGGCGGACTTAAGTCTGCCCGACATTGCAATAAGCCCCAGAGTTTTAATGAACTAGTCTATTAATATTCCCTACGACGACAAGTGAGGCACTCCTGAAATAGGAACTGTATAGTTGGAAATATTTTCGATGGAGAAGACTGCAATAAATGAACAAAAAAGGGGTTTAATTTTGTCAATAAAGTTATGGTTAATGCTCCAAATAGCTAAACTGAGGGCACATTTTCTATATATTCTCAACTAACATTTTATCTATCAGAGAAACAGACTGACATGATGAGTGAAATGTACTTTCAACAGCAGTCTGTCACTTGACTCCCCAGAGTTCTAGTCTAGCTTCACCATAAAGTTTTAATGGACTACCAGAATGCTAACATTCTGTATTATGAAAAAATGGCTTTAATGCTGCTGGAACAGGAGCTGTTGAGTTCAAAGCAATTCATACAGAGAAGGCTGAAATAAGTATGGGGGTTTAATATGATTATGAACCAGCTGTTTCAAAAATATACTTGCAAAAGTAAGGTTTTTTTATCATTTATGGCAGAAGATATTTTTAAAGGTCTAAAATTGGTTAACATGACAGAGGACTCTCTACCTAAACCCACATTCACCTTTCCATATATGTTTATCTAGACTGTTCATCCCCTCTGTTGTTTAATATGTCCTTAATTTTAAAATAGCAACATTTGGGGGGGAAAGATCGTGGCAGGCTAATGTGTGGTCGCAGGAGCCTGCTCCTCACCCCATCCCTTTACCAGAGGATCATTGGGATGTTACAGCCTTTCAAATTTTGCAATTTAAGAAAACAGGATTGTACTTACTCCAGCAATTAGCAGTAATGTGTTGCACATCATTCCTAGTGAGTAGTGAATAAGACAGAGAAACCAGCATTACTTGTACTGATTCCTGCCATCAATTATGTTGTGTTCGTCATGGTTTGCTCCTGCGATACGAGAGGTTGCAACACCACCCCCAAGCCCAGCATGTGCAGATGAGGTTAGGTGTATAGGGCAGGACATGCTTCAACAAGATCCTGTGGGGCCATATCTACCAGCAATAATTTTTCCTCCTGAGCCTCAATAGCACAGCAGTATGAGCAGAGGTCAGCGGGAGGCAATTGCAGTCCCAGTCCCAAAGGCTATCTTTACCTTGGGTGAGTATGTTGGAGCTGAGGATGTTTCTCCAGGATGCCACAAATCTATAAGTGCAAAACCTGCATTGCTGATAAGATCTCTGTATTGCTCCCTGGTCACCATGACAGTGTCAGCACTTACCGAAAGGAGATGAAAACAGTGAGCAAGCAACCTGGGGTCAGCGAAGACAACTGTAACAGTGTTGCTGACAGAGGTGGGACAAATCTTGGGGAAACAAAAGAGAAAAACAAGGGAACAGATTAAGAGTGCAGGGGGAGAAGATATTGAAAAAGAGAAAGTGTGTGCCTGAATCAGAGCTGATGATTCATAAGCCTAATAGACTAATTGAAAGCAATAACAGCAAAGTTACAATTGGGAGGCCTACCACAGAAATTAATAAAACCTTAAAATCCCTTTCAATACTTACTGCCTCCTCAACTATTGCAGCACTAATAAAATCAACTGACACATTTATAGTAAAAGACATGATGGCTAATAAGGAGAATAGAGAGAATATATCAAAGGCAGAAAATTGAAAAATGGACCCAGAAATTCTGGTAATATACTTTCTGATGCTTGAAAAACAGTCAGACCTGCAGTGAAAAAGAGCGAAATGGATAAAGATAACAAAAGCACAGGAACTAGACCTAAGACATATAGGGCCAGTGGTCCAGAGTGATGTATATTAAGAACGCTGATACAGGCTTCGTAAGCCCTAAAGGGGGCAATAAAGATTGGAATGGCTTAAGAGTGTGTACACAAGAGCAGTGGCAGCCAGGAAAGCGTAATAATGCTGGTACTACAATCAGAAAATAGGATGGAGAAGGCAGGCGAGTCAATAATCCAGTTGCTGGTGAAGCAAAACTCCCGTACTAACTAAGGAGAGAGAAAATCAACATGTAGATGCACAATACAAGCAGAACCCAATGCACAAACAGATGCTCAAGCTGAATTCACCCAGGAATTGTCAACTCTGACTAAGGAGCCATGAGAGAATGTCAGTGACAACTGGTTGCAGCTCGCAACATATATGACTGAGGCCACAGAGGAGAATCATCGAGTACCAACTCTAACAGAAATCTATTTGCTAATTCAGAAACATTGAAAGGAAACTATGACCAAGTATGCAGATGTAAAGCAGGATTAGATTAAGACAGAAACCTGTTTCCAAACAATGTATGAGCGCATAGTGGAAAAACAAGACCACATTACACCATTGGAGCAATGAACCGCCAGTACAGAAGAGTCTAAAACCAAGGTGCTGGATATGGTTACTGAGCAGGAAAGAATGTTGCAGGATTTGGAAGATAAAACTGAGGACTTAGAAAACCTGCAATGACGTAATAACTTAGACATTCTTGGCATTAATGAAGGCCTAGAGGGGAAAGATATTCAAACGTTTGTAGTTATCTCTTCAGTAAAACCTTTCCTGACCTGACTGACTGGGACTTTGATGTTCAGATATAGTCTACACACAGATATCCATTGCGGCAAAATAGAAAAGTACAACAAAAGGATCAATCTAGAGCAATATTCATTTATATTTTATATTTCGATCTGAGACAGGAAATATTCCCTGCAGCCAAACCAGCCTTACCAATCACTGTGGGGGACATATCTTTTTTTGTAAGATCTGACTTTTGTAATCCAACAGTAGAACAACACTGCCAATTGCGTAAATACATTACACCATTTCAGGAACTTGGTGCAGCTGCATAGCTACAAGAACCAAGCAGACTGAAAATAGTTATGAGAGGTCAGATATATATTGTCAGTAGCAAAACGAAAGCACCAAAGCTATTGGAAAAGTGGAAAGGTAGACAAAACAGAAAAAACAAAGTTAGTGGACTATGTGTTGTAGAACTATGAAAAGGGAAAATATGAATGTCATGAGATGAACTTGCATGCAGAAGATTAAAGCATATATAAGGGATATGATTATGCACGTAGTATGATAATTAGAGGATAGAAAGATATTAGGGCTTTTCAAAGTATGATGATTACAACACATAAATGCGTATATTTAGTTTAAGACACTCTCAATACAAGGAGTCAGTTGAACTCTAAAACAGAAGTTATTAGGTAGATTGGTGGTAGAAAAAAAGCAGAAGCAGATTACTAGTTTCCATTTATTACTAGTTGGGGGGGTGAAGTTGTGGTAGGCTTCATGGTTGTTTTAATTGGTAATGGGAGAAAGTGGGGTTGATTTTTCCAACAGAAAGAAGGGAATGGGAAAAAGGGTACTTAAGACATATTGGGGATTTGAAGGAAAGAGTGTTTGGGGTTCATGAGCCATAAATGGAGAAGAAGAGACATGTGCAAGATGAAAGCATACACATAAAAGAATACATAGGAGAGGAAGGAAAAGGAAGTTGTTGTCAAGGGTATTATTTCTTTTTTTCCTTCTGTTAGAAATGGGTCTCTAGTTGGCAGAGGTATGCACTGTGTCCAAATAGGGACTTCCAGTCTAGTCAGGGTAAGATAGATACATACTAAGAGATAATCTGTGGTCACCCTCTGGTAGCTTAGCACAGACCAGTCAGGCTTATCTAAAGAGGCATTGTGTAAAGTATTTGTGCAATACACAGACACAGTAACACAATGAAAACACCACAAAAAGACTCCACAATCGTTTAGAAAAATGGACACTAATTTTTATAAATAAGTCAGGACCAAAACAACAAAAATTCACAGTAAGTAGAAGTTGAGATACAAATTTTTAAAGACTAAAAGTGTTTCTAGCACTTAGGAGCAATAAGCGCCTATGGGGGTTATCTGGTTGCGCTGGACCGGGACAAAGTCAACAGTTCAAGCCGATAGCAATGGATCTCTGGCCAGGGACAAGAGCCACACAGGCCTGGTGAACAGAGTACTTTGATTCTGTTTGCAACAGTGAGATGCAGGGTGCAGACGAACGATGCGTCGATGTCGAGCCCACAGTCAAGGTGATACATTGATTTTCTTCACGCAGTGATGGCTATACATTGGGTTCTTTGAGCAAAATGCCAGTTCCGAGTGCAGCAGTTTCAAAGATGATGCGCCGGGTTAATCCACGCTGGAGGGGCGATGTGCCGATCTTCTTCCTCGCAGTGGCAGCGATGTGTTGGTTCTGAAGTGGCGATTCTGGATGCGGAGGTTCCAAGTGTGATGCACCGATTCTACTCCCGTAAAAGAGTCGATGCACCGGTTCTGCTACACGTGGACTGGAGATGCGTCGATTTATATGGTTCAATTATCTGGGTCCACTTCCAGTGAACCAGGCACAGGTACAGATGTAGAGACCTTGACAGCCCTATGTCTCAAGCAACAGGAGGCAATTAAAAAAGTCCTTGGAGATCACTTTGGTTGCAAGGCAGAGTCCAGCTCTCCTCAGCAGGGTCAGAGGGCAGCAGGCAGCTGAGCAGCACAGCGGAAAAGCAAGCCTTCCAGTTCAGCAGTCCAGCAGAGTACCAGTCCTTGATGCAGGACAGCAGTTCTACTGACAGAGCCCAATTGTAGGTTTAGAAGTGTCTGATTTGATGAGGTCAGAGACCCAGTTCTTATACCCAGTTGTGCATTGGAAGTGGGGGTGACATCAAAGAAGGGTCTTTGAAGTGCACAGAAGCCCTTTATTCCTGGCCCTGTTCCCAGATTATCAGTAGGGAGAAATCAGCCCTTTGTGTGGGGACAGGGCAATGCTTGTTCAGGTCTAAGTGTCAGCCCTTCCCTCCCTTCCTGCCTAGGAGGAGCCATTAGAATGCAGACGAGTGCTCAAACCTTCCTGTGTTTGTGGCTGTCTAGTGGAAATGCACAAAGTGTAGCTGTCACCCACCCCAGACATGTATTGGAGACAGGCTGCAGGCACACAGAGCTGTAAGAGCAGAGAAACGTCCACTTTCTAAAAGTGGCATTTCTACAATAGTAATGATAAACCCAATTTTACCAGTAAACAGTATTTATCATTACAATTCCAAAGATATAAAACATGACACTGCCCCTCCTTTTTAATCAGGAATTACATCTTAAAAGTGTATTAAGGAATTCCTAGTGTTAACCTATGAGAGGAGTAGGCCTCACAGTAGAGAAAAACGAACTTGGGTCGTTTTTCACTACCAGGACATGCAAAACTTAAAAGTACATGTCCTACCTTTTACTTACTCAGAACCCTGCCCTATGGGCTACCTAGGGCCTACCGTAGGGGTGACTTATGTGTAATAACAGGAGCTTTTGAGGCTTGGCACAGGGTTTTTAATGCCAACTTGAATTGGCAGTAAAACTGCACACATAGGCTTTGCAGTGGCAGGCTTGAGACATGTTTAAAGGGCTACTTGTGTGGGTGGCACAATCAGTGCTGCAAGCCTACTAGTAGCATTTAATTTAAAGGCCCTGGGTATATGGTATACCACTTTACAAGGGACTTACAAGTAAATTAGAGATGCGAAACAGGTGTAAACCAGCTATACCATGTTTAGAGGAGAGAGCGCATGCACTTTAGCACTGGTTAGCAGTGGTAAAGTGCCCAGAGTCCTAAAGCCAAAATAAAGAATTCAGCAAAAAGAGGAGGAGAAAGGCAAAACATTTGGGGTGACCCTTCAGAGATGGGCATTTTCCAACACCTTCTCTTTGAAAATAATCAAGATAATGAACACAGCAAGTAAGGATTATGGAGGATTTAAGCATTATTAAATGGAGTGTCAGCGGGATAGTTTCCTTAAGCAATGATTAATGCAACAAACCCTAGAAATATATTAAGCTGACATCATATGTTTAATGGAAACGCACATTGCGTGTAAGGACAGATCCTGGCTTAAGCAACTAGGATGTTCCGTCATTGTATTTCAAACAAATATCAATCAGGGTGGTAGTGGTATACTATTAAGGAGGACTAGCAGAGAGATCCAAATACCCAGGGTTAAAACGGATGTGCGGGGCAGATGGGTACTTGCTCAGGTATAATTTGAGTATAATATATTAAATATCTGTGGAGTCTATGAATATTGACCATGTAAGTGTATGGGATGCTATTGAAGCAGAACTGCTAAGGGGGAAGGTAGAGTTCAATATATATCAGGCAACTTCGATTGTATCATGGATTCTAAAATTGATACTACTAATAGTAAGGCACCACTGCAGATGATCAGAGTTAGAGAAACAATCAAAAAAGATATGTGCAGATTTTGGGTTGACTGATACGTGGAGATATCTGAATCCTACAGAATCTGGATTTACATATTGATCAATGATACATAAGCAGTATTCATCAATACATGTGATAATGGTTACTTGTAATAAACTTGCAAATGTGTAAATTCAATTTGGTCTAAAGATAATCTCTTATTACGATGCTTTTCTTATTAAGATCAGATTAATTTGAAACAATCAATACACCCATTTAGATGGACTTTCAATCGATCATTATTAGCAGAGTTACCGTATCAATAATTCATGAACACAACCATAAATGGATTTTTGGAAATCAACATGGGAGCCACTAGTTTAAATTCAGCCTGGGTGCCTTAGAAGCTTATATAAGCTTAAAGCCCATAAAAAGGAACTAGAGGGACAGATTGAAAAAGATAGGCTAGATAGAATACATAGATTGAAAGAGGCACATGCTAATACTATTCAGGATAATATGGATAATGCAAAAGAATGTGCCGGCTGTTAGTAGCCCTAAGAGTGGAACTGAGTATTGAAATAAGGCAAAAAAGGTCCAAATTACTTCTTTGCGCAAAAAGGTAAGGGCTTGAATATGGGGAGGCAACAGGGATGCTTCTGTCACATAAGTCTATGGCCAAATGTAATCAAGATATGATAGTAGAGATTAAGGATGAGCGAGGGAATTTAATAAAATAATCAGATAAAATACTTGAGCAAGTCCAGAACTTTTATGGGAAATCATACAAAAAAGATGCTCAAAATTAGCAGAATGCTCTTGAGTTATTTATATAAGAAACCCATATACCAGTACTAAAACAGGAGATACAAAAAGACTTAGATAAAGAACTGAGCGTTGCTGAGGTAATGCAACCAATGAGAACATTACCATCTGGGAAATCTGAGGGATTACACAACAGTGGTGTCCCATTTCACCACTTCATTTCACTATCTATTTAAGGCCATTTATAAGGTGGATGATGGACAATTCGACACTGGAGCAGGTTGAATTGGAACACGACCTCTGCATATGATGTGACAGTGTATTCCACAAAGGCTTTACAAGCCTTTGAGGTTAATTTAGGAGTGTTATGGGATGCATGTTAAATATGGATAAAACTAACTCAAATGCGTATGAATTACACAGAAAAGAAGAATGATCACCGCATTAATAATGAAACAATTTATTTAGGTATTAGAATAAGCAGTCAAATAGAAAAAGTAATAGATAACATTTTATGAAAGAATGTGTACAGAAATTTCAAAGTTGGAAGAGGGTGCTGTTAACAATGGTTGGTCAGTGTAATATGCTCAAATTGGTTATACTGCCAACATTAGTATATTTATTTCATTCAATTATGCTGCTTGTACCAAGCCCCTTTTTTAAAAGTTGGAATTTGCTATAAATCAGTTTATATAGAACTATCAGAATTCCCACAAAGCAATCAGATTTCTAAAATTCACACAAGATAAAGTGGGTTGGACATGATCCAATTTTAAATATTATTTTTGGGTGGCCATGCTGCAAAAAATGTCCTGTTTAAGAGTAGCAGATACTAAATCACGATATCTGCAAATGTATCATCATTGTCATCATCATCATAATCAATAAAACTTTATTCAGCCTTAAATGGCCATAAAAGGGTACAATAAAAACATTTTAGAAAACAAGTATAAAATAGCAAAAATTATTTAAAATATAAACATCTTAGAACCTTGATATGCTTAGATCCATCAAATGTATGAAACAATAAGAACATTCTTACACACAAACAGAGTAGCAGTAACATGGATGCAGTAAATACAAAGAAGATCCAATGATTTTTTTATAGAATGGAAGACTCAGGATTCACTGATTGCCAAGTGCTAAAATCTCTCCTAATCCATAAAGAAGAAGGAATAAAAGCAATGACAACTTGACAAATAAATTAGGACAGCAGACATTGTAAAAGCTTCAGACGCTGTCGGGCTGAATTACAATTATTAGACAATAAATTTGCTAGTAAAAACTTTACATTATGGGCCCTGTAGAATCTACAAAAAACATGAAGTGCATGGTACATTGTGGGCTAATAGTGTCACAAGCGCAGCAGGGCAAGGACGAAAACCAAGAACCCTTTTGAGGGAAAGTGACCTGATATATGACGGTACATAGCCTAATTCGTGTCAAATAAAATCTATGTCCCTGATTGGGGATCAGCACTAAATATGGTGCAACCCCTTCTGAAAGATTAACCTCTGCGTGGGAACAAACTGTATCCATGGACTGGGCTTTTGCATAGCTTATGGAATTGCGATGGGCGAGGAAGAGAGAGTGGATCAGAGACTTAATAGCCCTAGTGATCTTGTTTGGCATGTGATATAACTGAGGGAGACCCAAAACTGAGAAAGATTTCTTCACAAATGCTAATCTAGTGATATTATTACTATGATCATGCAAGATTACTATTTCATGCAATCTACTAAATTTGTTGGCTAAGATCTGGAGTTCCCCTTGTAAAAGGGGAACTCCAGATCTTAGCCGACAGAAGATGGGGTACTAAATTCACCTTATCCTCGATGTACGGGAGGCCAACCTCTGCATGAGTAATAGCAGAAGTGGTACTTTTTGAAATCGCTAGCAGTCTAGCAATCCATTTATTTTCAGCTGTTTGAAGATAATCACAATTGGAATACTTCCAAACTCCAGACCCATAAATGCCCACTGCAGTACATTTAGCATTACAAAGAAATAAAAGATCTTTTGCAGACATTGGTTAAAATTTCCTGGCGAAGCTCAAAATGGCCTCAGCAGAACAATTTAGTTTATGCCTTCTCTGATCAACACGTTTGGCCCAGTTAAAAGTTAAAATTTGCATCCAAGTCATTCAAATTTGACACTTTCATATTGGCCACGCCGTCCATCATAAATCAACATAAATGCATGTTCCTGGGGCCCAGGGTCATAAGTAAAGATTTTTTTATGGTTGACCCTTAATTTCAGATCTATCATGAAATCATGAAAGGTGCCCAGCAGATGCTGAAGACCATTTGTTGTGCGCGAAAGCAGCATAGCATCGTCCATGTACATTAGTACTGGTGAGGAGCGATCCCCAATTCTTGGCAAGTCCTTGCACTTTTGCTGCAAAACAGAATCAAATGGATTAGTATAGAAGAGGAAAAGAAAAGGGGCTAAAATACAGCCCTGCCCGACTCCTTTCTCAACTTCAAAAACAGGCGTGCTCTCCCCATCATGGCCAAAATGCACTTGGGCTATAGCATCCCAAAGAAAATATTTTAAAAATGTGACCTAACTCGCATCAACCCCAGCCTGGCTCATAAGTGCCAACAAATGGGCCTGTCCACGAGATCAAATGCTCTGGACAAGTCCATGAAGGCAAGATGTGATGTTCCTTTCTTGGCCTTTATGTATTTCCCAGAGATTAAGAGCAGGTTGAGAGATTGTTTATCTGTGCCCACACCAGGCCGAAAACTGTGCTGTACTTCCAAAAGGAAGCCCCTCTCCTCCGCCCAAGCCTCCAATTTTTCAAGGATAACCCTGCCTAGGATTTTGACAGAGGTGTTCTGCGGCGAGATGGGATGGTAACATGCTGGATCTCCTCTGTCACCCTTTTTAAATATCAAGACTATGTAACAAATGTATCACATGAGTCTTGGAACACATGCTAACTGTGCATTGTTTAGATATTTCAATCATGGTTATTTTAAAAAATTGTTAGATTCAAGGTAATAAAGACTGTATACACAATATGGATTGCCCTTATACAGAAATTTGAGGTTCCATGTATCAATATATAAACACTTCTCTGGAGCACTTCATCTTTTCCAGATATTTCTAGAGATACACAATGTCAGGTTTGGGCTCATGTTGGGATAACTACAGTGGGTCATATGTTTCAATCTGGTACATCACTGTTTTTTCCAGAATTGCAGAAGGAGTTTTACTGCCAAAACATATTTTTTCAACTCTATACAAATTTGGGATTACCTTTATAAAGTTGGGATCCAAATACTATTTTCGATAGTCTTATTAGAGTTACTGGATGAACAAGTGGGGAAGTTAACTGTTGGATGAATATACCAATTTTTCAGAATTATTTGAAGATTGAATTGGGAAAAAAGGGGAAATGGTCAAATATATTAGGCCAATGTATCAATATACAGGATATTCAAACAGCAATAAGAATGGGTCTCTCTATATTTAGATGTTCGATTTTGAAAGTTCAACAATAGAAAGTGATCAATTGACTATATCACACACCGAATAAGCTACATACATGTAAAATGCTGGAACATTCCAGATGTTGCCCATGCTCCATGGAGTGTGCAGATGATGAACCCATTTTGTGGAATAGACATGCTTGTCGAATTACTGGTCATAAATTGTAAATGTATTATCTGGATAGTTGAATGCTGATATAACCGTGACAAATTAATGTGTCATGCTTGGTACAGATGCTAAGATACCAAAACAAATACCAGGAATTTATATATATTTTAATAACTGTCTCCAGACTATGCGTTGCTCAATATTGGCTAGAGAAATCCACCTATGATTTCACAATGGTGGTACTGTCTATAGCATTATTATCAGTTGGCAGCTCTCAGTAATGAACAGAAGGGTATGAAGGCACAGGGTAAGTCACAAAATATGGGGACCTTTAGAAAGAATGAAACAGAAGTAATGTAATAAGTTACGTAAGACTTTGATCGTACCTTGGTGGCCACACTATGTAATCAGTGTGTAAGTGAGTTATTTAGATTTAACTATCATCTGTCTTCTTCTCTTAAAAATTAACAATGACAAAAAAACACTATCGTTTTGGTAGACTTAGAAAATATCACTGTAATGGGGACTGATAGCACCTTTTATCTTGGATGACATACACACACGGTGACGTCAGCGCCACATGCCTGGTTACATTCCTCAGGGACATGGGAAATATGGCTTCAAAAGAACCAACACGTCAATTGGTTCCATCCATGGAGGCCGGTAGGCAAGAGGCAGGGACTTTTTTCAGAAGCAAGTAGATAGCACTTTCTTGCCTCCTGTTTTGGGTTGCATTGACCCTTGATCACACTTTGAAAGCAGTGCTCTCCCTTTTTTAATGCAGATATCTTGCATCAAAGTTCTTTCTCCATGAGTACCCAAGGGGTCTGGCTTTAATTGGGTTTCAGGTGAGGCTTTCCTCCATCAAAAAAGGCTTGAGTGGAGATATACATAGAGTCCAAACAGGCATAGTTTTGCATGTTGCATGTTTGTGTGTACACCATTTTGGGAGATATCTTACTCACAAAAGAGGGAGGAGTCTGCCACATGCTACATGTTCAGCAGTGTTGCACATACGTTTCTGATACAAATAATAAAATTAACACATTTGTAGCTAACATGAAAGACATTTCTAGTGAAGCGGAGGATTTGGAGAAAACAGGTGCCTGGGAAGCAATAGGGAAAGGATTTTCCAAGATAGGTGAGTATTTTAGTATTTTTGTGATATTGGTAGATGGATACCAACAAAAGATACTAACTCCGATTCTATTCATTATTATTTGTGTGATATGCCTCTTTTACTTTGTGAGAAGGAAAAAGATTATTACAGAAAAAGATTGATCAAAATGCACTGGAGAAAATCAGCTGCCTGAATCGAGAGGGAGAAAAAGGAAATGAGCTGACATGAAGCTTGTAGAACTGCATAGCCTAATCTATGCTGAACTCAAGGATCCAGAGGAATCTAGGCACAAGCTGCAAAACTTTACAACTCTAGTGTAAGGGGAGACTGGCAATGCATTGTAGGTGTAATTTGAGGAGACTCCCAGAGTCAACAGAGGGGGAGATTGAAGACAATGTATCTATATTAAAAGTTTTGCATTCATATCAACATTAACATGTGCACACACAAATATATTACCTGTTTCTTATTCTCATTTACATTGAGCATAGCTAATGTAGCCCTGCGTTTTATAATAGCTAACATCTGGTTGCCATCTGCCTTCATTTTACATATCTTTCTTTGTTGCTAGGAGAAGCTGACTCCACAAGTACAAACACAATGTGAGCTTGTTTTTGGGCTCATCTGAAATGTTTTTCTCACATGAGAAGTGTAGAATGTTTCAATTTGTTTTAACAAATGCACCTGCAAAATAGAGACTGTTCAATGTATCTTCTTATGTTGCAAAAAATTGTAAGTTTGGAGGACGTTTAGAGAAACCTCATTGTCAATGATCTTGAGAAAATAATAAGCTCAGCTTATCTTCATCTGCTTTAACAGCCTAGGAGAATTTTGTGGGAACCATGTGCAGTGTTTCAAATGTTAGAATTGTGGAATTTAGGTTAGTGCACTGTCGACGAGAGTTTAGATTCCTTTGCAGAGCCCTTCAGACCTTTCCCCGGACATATTGCATGCAACCTTTTGTCCATTTCTAGACATCTTAGAGCAGAGTAGAGTGTGTTCTTAATGGGCAAACTAACTTTACTTAACCTTTTTCTGCTTGTGACAACCTTATACGGATTAGTCTTTCATTATGTGACTTTAATTGATTTGAACGTCATGCTTAATGCATTAATTTATTGATTATTGATTGGTACTAACTTAATGATTTTGGATTTTTAAACCTTTTACCCTTTAAGAAACATTTATGGTTTGAAACTTAACCACTCTCTGCCTTCCTTGTGAAGCCTATTATGTTTCACTTTATTTTAATGCATTTCATTTGATAAATAGCCTCATTTGTGAATATTAATTCTTCAGAGAGCTCTTTATGGGCCCCGAATTCATACAAAGTACAGCACTTCAACAAAATGCTTGCATGCCCATGCAAACTGAAATATATTGGGATGGCTACTTGAAAAATCAGAACCAGAATTACAGATCACTATTAGGTGTAAAAGCTGAACTACAAAAATGTCTACTCACTTCATAATGAAAGCATATAAAGAGAAAGATATACCATGGACCATCAATGTAAAACTAAGAGAAATGTCCATAAGAGGCGACATATCGAGGCTTCTTTTTTGTTAGAACAAATCTTTGTTTTCAGATTAAAAACTAAGGTCAAGGGACTGAACGATGACATACACCTTGGATGTTCCTGGATCAATAAAGGTATTTCCCTCCCTCTTTGTCATCATCAGGACAGGTTTCTTATGCCTGCACTACGAAGCAATATGATGACCTTTTAGCACATATTTGCTGCCACTCGCAGATATTAGTATTTATACTGAAAGGATGGCCGCACAAGCATTGAGTAATGCATGTTTGTGTAGATTCACCTCTCAAGGACTATTCCTTTCTCTTACAAATTAGGCCTCTTATTGATGGGCCCTGATATAACATATAGCTTTGAACCAATAATGGTGGTATAAAACAAAAGCACCTATCCTTCACCTCCATTATTTTAGCAATCAGTGAGAACTAATTAATAAGGAAAGTAGGGCCTTATTTAGAGTTTGTTAGATGGGATTCTCTGTCAAAATAAGGTGGATATAACATCCGCCATATTACAGGAGCTGTAGGATATATTGCACTTGTAATATGGTGAATAGGACATCTGCTATGTTTCTAACCAGTTTTGCAATCCTTACATGGCCTTAATACTCTCCTTGTATAAGGTGCATTAAACCAACAGAGGGATATATACATTTTTTGCGAAGACCATCTAGATAGACATCCAGGCAATGTTTGCAAGCAGATGGCAAAGATATTCTTTAAAAAAGAGCTTCCTTTTAGCACAGATGGAATGAATACCTGTAGATGTGATTTTTAGCCTCTTGCAAGAGATATTGCGTATATCAAGGGATTTGGAGCCCGCCCATTCCTTATCATTCTTTGGCATCATTGTCACTTCATTTGCTGCCTCCTAATTGGACAGTGCATGTTGGCTTCACTTTGTCTTCTTTTGTTTCGAGCATGGACCAAGTACTGATTGCTTCACCTTGATTACTGTTCTTACGCAGCTCATGCTGTGATTGAGGTGCTATTTTCTTCTTCCCCTGTCATCCTTGTTGCTTCTTCTACTCCCAACCCCTTTGTCTGTGTTGCTTCATCCCCTCCCACCCACCTTGTCTGTGTTGCTTCTTCTCTTCCACCCCAACTTGTCCATGTTTTTTTTTTGTTTAAATTTGTTTTATTGATTTTCCATTTTTGTGGTGTGCGTCAGGTCATACATTTGCATCACAATTCAATTTTTAAACTCAGTAGTTGTCCTGAGCACGTTTACAACACAGTCTGTTTCAATTAAAACTTTAAACTGTTTACAACATAACATTGATATAACAAGGAGAAAAACACGTTTACTCCCTACTCACAGAGCTGAAACATTAAAAGAGCGCATCGTATTAGACATCATATAGCACACTTACATGCTGCCTACATATTTTCTTGGATTTATGCCTCTGTTGAGGCCCCCACTCCTCAAATGGTGCTTGTGGTTCGCTGTTTTGTTTGGCCTGGGCAAATGTCAACGGGGGTCGCAGCACCTGCCACCTAGCGCATGTCGCTGAGCTTGTGACGCATGCACTAACTCGCCTCTCATACTTTGTCTAGCCTGGTAAATACTGGCCCGCAACTCACTCAGGTGCGCTATCTGATTCCTCAGGATGATTCTGCCAGATTGTGCGAAAATCGGTCAGGATCGCATCCCACTCCGTCGCCAGCGGTCGCTTCCGTACACCTATCATGTTCTCCCGACGCAGAGCTATGCTTTCCACCTGTGCCCAGCAGAGTAACGACTGGAACCAGGATTTCGCTGCTGGGGGCTCAGGGGATTTCCAACACCGCGTGAGCAAGCGCTTGGCTACTATAAGCCCTAAGTCTATGTAGGGGGATGTCACTTTATATTTACTAGACCTCTTGTACAATCCCAAGATGCACACCTCCCATGACCAATTGAGCATGCGTTCTGTGCATTGTGCTGGGATTCTGGTAACCGCTCCCCAGTATGACTGTATAGATATGCAGGACCATAGCATATGAAGTAAGTCCCCTCCTATCTCACCACATTTTGGGCAATTGGCGTCAGTACGATCAAAGTATTTATTTATTTTGGCTGGTGTCAGGTATGACCTATGTGTTATATAGTACTGAATGAGCCGGAATCTGGCATTGCGGGGGACACGGGTAGGGCTCTTAAGGATGTCTTCCCATTCATGTTCAGTGCTGGGATGCCGCAGATCCGTGTCCCAGTGGGCACGGAGGGAGCACAGCCTCGGCACCATGTGCACCCTCAGCGATTCCGCAAACCATCTGACAAGGTGGTGAACTTCGCCCATCTCGTGCAGATATTGTACAGTCAGATGTATGGCCAGCTCCTGCGCAATGTTACCCCATGCCGCCTGCAAAGTGCATGTAACAAGAACTGACCCTGTGGTAGGCTGAGTCTTCAGTGAGCACGTCAAATGGCAGGAGCTGCCCGTCGCTGTACAAGTCCCCTAATGTCAGAATGCCCACCTCCTCCCACTGGGGCAGCTCTGTGTTTGTGATAGCTCAGTGTCTCCTAGGTATGCCTAGAATGGGGAGAGACGGCGCATATGGGGTCACTCGGCACATGACTCGCAGGCTACGGAGGAAGCAGTAGTGGGCCACCTCCACCAGTAACTGGGCGGGTGGCCTACCCATTCTGTTGGGATGGAATAACGCCACGTCTGGGAGTGTGTAAGTCCCGGGACCAGAGTCGCTGAGTCCGCTAGGTGGCGCGCGGTCAGCCATATCACCACTCACTGAAGCTGCGCTGCAAGATAGTATTGCTCCATATTGGGTAGCGAGAGGCCCCCGTTGTTTGTCGAAGGGTACATCCTGGACAGGGCCACCCTGCTGCGCGACCCACTCCAGATGAACCTCCGCATATCCAGTTCCAGGCCTTTGAACAGTGCTGGTTTAAGGCGTAATGGCAAGTTTACAAAGTGGTATAAGACACGAGGGAGTATCACCATCTTCAGCAACGCAATCCGCCCCATGACCGTCAGTGGCAGAGTGCCCCAGAAGGCCATCTGTGCCTGCACCACAGTGATAGCCCGTACCAGGTTACCCTCAAGCAAGTCCGCAGGGTCTCTGTATATGAGTATCCCGAGGTATCGGAATGTCGATAGCTCCCAGTGTACTGGCTTGCCATTAAGGGATAGGTACGGTTCTAAAGTGGACTCCGAGAAGGGGTACAGACACAATTTATCCCAGTGTACCCGAAGCCCTGAAACGGTAGCAAACTTAAGCAGGATTCTTTCTATCGTTACATAGGATGACCTAACATCTCTGAGGTATATAAGCAGGTCATCTGCGAATAACGAGACGCCATGTATACCATCGCCCAAGGGGATTCCCCACTCGTCCTGTGTTTTACGTAATGACTCGGCCAGCAGCTCGATAGCTAGCGCAAACAAAAGCGGAGAGAGCGGGCAGCCCTGTCGTGTACCTAGCTTAATTGGGAGCCGATCTGATAGATACGGGCCAGTCTTGATCTTGGCCACTGGCTGAGTATAGAGCAGTTGGATGAGGCCCGGAAATCACTTCCCCCAGGTCATATTTATGCAGCGCAGCAAATAAGAAACCCCATTCCAGGGTGTCAAACGCTTTTTCCAAATCTAATACTAAGCATCCCAAATGTTCCCATACATCCCTGGAGTAGTGAGCCACTCTAAAGAAGCAACGCAGATTTAGTGACGTGCTGCGAGCCGGCACAAATCCATTTTGGTCTGTGTGGACTAAGTTCGAAACCAGTGGGGCCAGTCTGCATGCCAGCATTTTGGCTAGCACTTTGTATTCTGTATTTAGGAGTGCTAATGGGTGATATGAGCCCAGCAGTTCCATGTTACTATTTGGTTTCGGCAATGACACCAGTAAAGATTCACGCAATGTGTCTGGCAGTATCCCTGTTTCTTGTGCATTACAATACATGGAAAGGAGTTGCGGCGCCAGGGTCTGCTGGTAGGCTTTGTAGTATTCAGC
This sequence comes from Calotriton arnoldi, assembly GCA_963921515.1. Lineage (NCBI taxonomy): Eukaryota > Metazoa > Chordata > Amphibia > Caudata > Salamandridae > Calotriton > Calotriton arnoldi. Next base: position 25,000 of record CAWUFW010020715.1, on the reverse strand, counting down.
CAGGAACCCATTCGGCCCCGGTGCTTTACCAGTGGCTAGCGAACGTATCGCTTCATGTATCTCTGGCAATGTGATTGGCTCATTCAGTTCTTCTCGCTGCTCGGCAGTGGTTTGCGGCAGGGCCAGTGAGGAGAGGAAGGAATCCAATTCCTCTGTATCAGCGCGGTGCATGGACCTGTATACTTTGGTATAATGTAGTGTGAATTCCTTATGTATATCGTGCTGTTTGGTGAGTATTTGACCGGCGGTGGATTGAAGACGTAGTATAGGTAGCTGCGCATGCTCTTGCCTGATCATACGTGCAAGTAGCCTGCCCGCCCTGTCTGCTGCTGCATGGGTGCGTGCAGCATGTGATGCGTAATTTAAGCAGCGCAATCTCTCCAACACGTCCACTTGTCTTTGCCTCTGTGTATCTATTGCTTGTTGTGTGGCCCCATCATGTGCCAAGTCAGCTTCCAATCTAGTCAGGGTGCACTCGATGAGCCTTACTTTGTCGTCGAGTTGCTTTCTAGCACACCAGCTCAAGCCAAGGCAATGCCCCCTGACCACTGCCTTGCCTGCATCCCACATCACCCCTGCGTCAGTCACAGAGCCAGAGTTTTCTTCGAAGAACGTACCTATCACCCCGCCTACTGCCTGTCTAAATGGGGGGTCTTCTAATGCCGGGGGTTGTAGCCTCCAGAGGTGGGTAGCGGGTCCCTCATCGGCTCCTTGCAAGTGCAGTATATGGGGGTTGTGGTCCGAGTGCGTTTTACCTAGGTAATCTGTGCTGGCACATTGCATTAGCACCGGCTGGCTTGCAACAAAACGGTCAATGCGGACATGTAGTCCATGCGGATGGGAGTAAAAGGAGCACAAGCGCGCCTGAGGGTTGAGGGCTCTCCACACGTCTGACAGACCCATGCGGCGCCTCCACTCCCCCAGCCCGCGCATTAGATGCTGCAGCTGTTTGTGACAGTGGAGGGAAGGACCTATCTATAGTAGTGTCGAGAACTGAATTGAAGTCCCCACCTAGGAGCCAGGGAACGTCACACCAGCGTGAGAGTAAGTCAGATAGTGCATGCCAGAACCTATTTTGATTTGTGTTTCGGGCGTATATGGAACCCAACACCATAAGCTTCCCGTTTAGTCGCCCCTTTGATAGAACATATCTGCCATAGGTATCTACTTCAGTCTCTTCCGGCGTGAATAGTGTCCCCGGTCAGATAAATCAGGGTCCCCCTAGCAAATGATGAGTAGCCTGTGGCTAGTATCTGGCCCTTCCACCTTTGCTGGAGCTTGCGGATCTCCGGTTGTGCTATGTCTGTCTCTTGTAAGAGCGCTATGTGGGCCTTGTGTCATTTAAGGTATGCGTAGATGTCATATCTAGGGTGCCATGTGGGAGATGTGTATAATCTTGGAGGGCGACTGTACAGTCTGGTGCAAATACATACGTGCAGGACCGCCGACTGTGGCGAACCATTACATTGGATCATCTGCAGTCTGTGATGTCACCACGGGAAGTGCCTGTGAGTCCTCGCCATTTGGCCACACTGCCAGTGAGCTGCCTCCGCTCAATGAATATTCCGACGAGGCATCAGTGTCTCTGCTGGGCCGCCGACTTCTCATGCTCACCACTGCTCTTAGGACACCCTGCCTCTCTTGCAGTACTTGTTCTGGGTTAGGAGCAGTCTTTAGTTGTCTTGGCGAACCTTCCGATGGCAGCCTGTATCTTCTGCGATGACTTCTGCGACCTCTCATGCTTGGTTCCCCGTCATTGCACCTCTGACTTGGTGAGGTGTGGTGGCCCGCAGATTCGAGCCAGTCCCATGCATCTGCTGACTCGCTGAAGAAGTGAGTGGACCCATCTGCAACCACCCGCAAGCGGGCCAGAAATATGAGGGAGTATTTTATGCCCAGATCGCGCATTCGCCTCTGGACCGGGAGGAACGTGCTTCGCTGTTTCTGCACACCTGCGGCGTAATCCGGGAAGAAGAGGTCCTGAGAATTGTCTATTTTGATCGACTCCATTTTTCTGGTTTCTCTGAGTATTGCATCTCTATCTTTGAAGTTTAAGAGTCGGAACAAGAAGGGTCGAGGTCTTGCTCCCAGCAATGGACGGCCGGATGGCACCCTGTGCGCCCGTTCTACTGCAAGGTAAGAAGAGAGTGAATTTGCTGGCAACAGGGACTTCATCCAGGTCTCGATGTATGAGGGCACGCCCCTGCCCTCCGCACCTTCTGGCAGCCCCACCACACGGACGTTGTTCCTGCGTGAACAGCCCTCAGCATCGGCCACTCTGTGCTCCAGTGAGCGCAGCCGCGCAGTAAGTTCTCTGACATCAGCGGTCAGTGCCTTAGTGACTGGGGCAACCTCCGCAGCTTCCGCCTCCATCTCTCCACCCAACTTGTCCATGTTACTTCTTCCCCTCTATCACTACCCTTGTCCATGTGTCTTCTCTTCCCATCCCTACCCTTGTCTACAGTGCTTATTTCCCCCTCCCTCCCTCACCCATGTCTGTGCTGCTTCTTCCCTCCCACCCTCCAGTTGTCCCTGTTGCTTCTCATATCACACCCATACCCTCCCATTGTATGTGTTGCTTCTTCCCTCTCACCCCTCACTCTCCAGTTGTCCATTTTGCTTCTTCCCCCAGCCCTGATTCTCCTGATGCCTGTGTTGCTTTTTCCCTACCTCCTGCCATCCTCCCATTGCCCGTGTTGCTTCTTTCCGCCCTCCCTACCGTTGTCTGTGTTGCCCACCCCACCCGCATGAGAAAAAAAAGCTGTGACGTGGCCAGTACTGAATGTGCCATTGAGTTTTTTTTAACTACCCATCGCCTCTCACCTTCCCTCCCACTGTCCATCCTCACCCATCCCCTCCCACTGTCTGTTTTGCCCACTCCACCCGCCATAAGGAAAAACAAGCATTGGCAAAGCCAACATGTCTCACCTATGCACAGTCTATTGGGTTTGTCAATGTTTTTCAAGCCATGTTGCATAGCTGCTTGGCTGCTGTGCAGTATGATTGAAAGAAAAAACAAATACTATAACGCAGCCAGTGTTGATTGTGTCATAGTGATTTTATTTTGTTAACTTTCACCCATGTTGCACAGCAGCCGCACTGTTGTGCAACATAGTTTAAAACATTGACAAAGCCAATAGCTCTCATATAGGCGAGACCTATTGGTTTTGCCAATGCCTGTTTATATCTATAGGCCTTCATTTCTTGAACTACACTGCCCTTTATCCTTTGTGTCAACTGATGCTACAAGCTAAACACATACTCCTGAGTAATGAACATGCATGTTAGTACAGGGTGTTAACATAACAGACATGGATTAAACAAATTTACACTGTATTATGTACAATAATCTGCAGTCATGCCAACATTTCCTCTAGCAAAGTCTGATGCATACAAGATTGATTCTTCTGCAAGTGACAGCCCTCCCTTTCGGTAAATGTGTGCATTGTATTGAAACCTCGAATGTTTATATCTTTAGTTAACTGTATAAAGAACTTTTGTAAGTCACATGCATATAGGATTGACAGGAGTATGGTCCCAGGGATAGTCTTTGTAAAAATGACCCACACTCTTGCCAGAGGTTTTTAATACATGGGGACCTTCAACACACACTTTTCTAAGTTAACTGTACCAAGAGCACACATAAGACACAACTTCTTAGACCTGGTTTTGATATTACTAGATTCACCTATTGTCTGAACACAATTTTGAGGGACAGTATTACCAATATTTACTACCAATATTTAGGGAGAAGTATCAAAACATAGAAAGTGTTTTAATACTCGTGAATGGGGTGGTATTAGGTTTATGAGTGAGTGTGCTGTGAAACACCATGGATTGTTGCCTCACAAAAGACTACCAGTGATCAAAATTGTTTGATAGCAGAACTGTGTTGCTGTTTTTATGTTTTCCGCTAACAGATTACTTGTGGATAATAGACGACTTGTTCATACCTGCTTGCTCCTGGTCAAGCATTTTTTTGCTCACTAGAAATTGAATTACAGGATATAATTGCAAATTGTCACATTTTTTCTCATAGTAAGGGTCATGATCCTGACGAATGCCCTGTGAACTTCTTGAGGGCTGTACTTTTGAGCAGAAATCTGTTGACCTTTCAGCAGGGTAGAAGTACTGCCCGGCAGTTTAAATCTACATACTGGAGATAGGAATAAAGTTTATAGTTTAACAGTAGGTAGTTTCAGTCTTCCCTTTCCTTTATTCTCTATCATCATATTAAAGGACACCTTCACTACAGAACATGCCCACAGATTGGGTTCTTGGTCCCCAGGGGTGATTTTAAAGTTATACCATTCTATATGTATCTCCAAGGTCCTATACGGTAGCGAGGTTTGGGGGTACATGGCGGCTAATAAGCTACAGCTCACTTAAAACAAGTTTCTGGGGCAAATCTTGAAGGTCCCACAAGGCACTCCCTCGTTCACTGTACACGAAGAATTAGGAGGAAAGTATTTAGCTGATTTGGTGGCAGTGAAGCCTCTGTTGTGTTGGGTAAAAATATGGTCTAGGGATGAGGCCGAGTTTACCCGCTCGACCATCTTAGACTGTTTGTCATTAGATCACGCATTTAAAATTCCCTGGTTACGGTATGTAAAGGAGTCCTTGGTGGCCTTGGGCAGGGCAGATATTTTTTCTAAATGTGACACACTGAGGCCTCAGGACGGGAGTATAGCAAAGGAGCTGTTTTTTAAACATGCCATTACCCAGCGTGAAAATACCGAGCTCATGAAACCAGCTGTGAGAGGGCATGTCATGTTAAAATAGGTGCAGGGAATGGAGAAATAACTAATGACCCTTACAATTGCTTCTGATAGATTTTTAGTAACCCGATTCAGATTTAATCAGCTCCATTACCTCCTGGTGTCCCCACCTGGATTTTTACCTGCAAACTTGAGAGGGCCCGGTGGCTGCGACGCTAGGTCTCCACAGGACATCTTACATTTTGTCCTCTTATACAAATATTTTAGCTATCACAGGTGATTGTTTCTTAAGCCCTTTCTAAAAGCTAGGAAATTTAGACATGCCCGCGTTGCACTTCTGTATTTACAGCTTTTGCCCAACGATCACATCCTTTTTGTTGTCACGAATTTCCTGAGGGCTGCTTTAAGATCCAGAAGGTCAAAATGGGACTGATTTATGCTTGGACTTTGAGATTTTGCATAACTTTTTTAATGATTCATAACCGTAATGTTGTTCTACTTATGGAATGTCTCTTTTTACTTTTTTATGGTTGTGATTACCTCTGAATAAAGATTTATTTATTATTATTATTATTATTATTACTACAGAACACGCACACACAGAGATCAAAGACCTCCCCTACTTATAGTGTAGTAGCACTGATTGGCACTGATAGAGTGGAAAATACCTCTTCCACTGGGGGTGCAATATAATCATGTGTAACCTGCAGCCACATAACATTAAATTGTGTAGAGATGCTTAAGGTTAGAGAAAAGTGTGAAGAACTAACGTGTACTGGTGAAAACTAATTTGATTCAATGTGAGGCTTGAGACGTGGCATGTAGAAGAGTAATGAACGTGCATAAATTGATGTAATGCACTCAAATGGGCATTACTGCTGTGATGTACTGACATCCTGAATATAGATTTGAATCTTTACTTCTTAAATTGATGATTTAAGTGAAATAGTGTATTAAGGTAGCAAATGAGTGTGCTCACTGAATCGCTAATTAACTTGTAAAGTAATTGCTATGTATAACGTAGTGCACTTGTTATTTTAGGCTAAGTTGGCCTGACGCCACAGCACATTTATTGTTCTCGTTTCTGAAATGGATGCTTCAATTCTCATGTGAAATGTAGGATGCTGTTTCTTTCTCACGTTTTGCATTGCAGGTGAACAAGTGTTGTTAGAGAAGAGTAGGGCCTTTGTTTCTTTAGGTAGCTGTGGAATTAAGAAAGTTACATTGGCATGGCTTGGCGACGATAAGGTGGAAGGAGGTGCTTTCACACGGGAGCAGGAGAAGGAACCAAGGACAAATTGTTGCAGGAGGCACACATTGAGAAAACCATGGAAAAGTTCTGGCATCATGGAAATTTTAGGTTTTACTTATCACAGAGCATTTGCGAGAAAAGCATTATGGGACTTTTGCCGAATATGATTTTGAGAATATGATGGATTGTGACAGGGACAGTGCCCACCTTTCCACTTTGCCTCTTGAACAGAGAGCACCTGAGAGGTAGCATTCTTTTTGCTAGGGATTAGCTTAATGCTGCTTGACCTATCACTTGGTGGAGAGACGTCTTAGGAAGACTCCATCACTGACACCTTTTCTCTTCCAAACTTATGCAAAGCAATTGGGGATGTCACTTCTAGAGTTAGTGTAGGGATAGAAAATAACGAATGCTTTCTGAAGGACCGATGCAGACAAACTTGGATTCCTGTTTTTTGATTCCCTGCATATTAATCAATTAACTTGTTGTTCTTTTCTTGCTGCACTGTGACTCTTCGGTTTCCTGTTATTTCCTCTGTACTTTTATATTCTTATGCTGAGATGCGTATCTGTCCAACCATTTTTGAAATTGTAAGAAACCAGACTAACCTTAATTTCGTCGTCCCCCTGAGTTAATGTGTGACTTGAACGAGTTACCATGTATACTAACTTGACTAACCACATTTTCTCCCCTTTACACTTTCATGCGGCTTAAAAGAACCATCGGAGAATTGAGATCGAGGGGTAACTGAACAAATGGGCCAGGCCGTTTCAGGACTCACATCTGACCAATGTGACGAGCAGCTATATGATGAAGGCATGCCACTTCCAGACAGGTGAGGTCTTTCGTTCTAAGAAAAGGACACTTCCCATACACTGCATAGATAGGATTGCCTATCTTTTCCCTTTTCACATTGAGTGCTAGTGTAGTTGAAGTTTTGAGTTGACTATTTTGACAGCCAGAACATGGGAAGAAATTGGCTGGTAGATCGGAGAGAACCCAATGGGGAATCAGAAATGTAAAACAGTTGACATTCAACCAATCCAAAAACTAGTACTGAAAGATCGCTCCACGTCAGCAGCTTACAGTAAAGGTCTATTTTGTTATAAATCACTGATTTAATGTTTGTTGGTCCACTGGCTCAGCTCAATCAAACAAAGGCTTTTTTTGCGTCTTTACTTCTTACATCTAAAATGTGTCCTATTTTGTTCTTCATCTAAGTCACTTTCTTTAAACACTGTCCGTCAGTTGAGATTTTGCTTTGCTCATGCACACACATTTCACCTCGGTTGACACGGTAACATGATTTTGCTCTATGTGGCACTTATGCCAGTTCTGGCTTAGCATTGCACTGTGATTATGTTCTGATGTTGATGGTGATTCTGATCTGCTTTATATGTCGGCCCAGATGATGCTTACAAACAACTTTATTCCAGTGCATGAGTTACATTTGGTTGCATGCATTCACCCTCTCGATTTAGGTTTACAGACATCTCCCAACTTCTCCCTTTGCACTAGGCAGAATCATTCTGCCTCCTGTGCACACCGTGTCATAATCCTTGCTACCCCAGTCCCTCTTTTCTACCCTTCCTATCTCTCTATTCTGTCTCTGTTCTCCATTTAAGTAACTTTCACATTGCTCTCCTAGCCGCATTCAACTGTTGTTCACCCTGCTCTACTAAACCGCCTTTCACAGTGCACTACCTGCTCACCTATACCTGCCTCTTCTACTCCTTGCTCCCTCTGAACAGTACAGATTACTGTAAATGGGGTTGTCCCTTTCTTCCTGATCAATTTACTGTCATTGCACCTATCAATGTCTCAGTTGATAACGTAATCCAGTGATATTCAAAGTGCAGCCCTCCTGGCCTTTCCATGCGGCCCCCTAGGAAACAGCAGGACTCAGCTCCTGCTTACTTTTCGGTGCACTGACAATCAGAAAGCTGTTAAATAAATGGGCAAGCATTTATTTACAGGTTAACTGAAATTAAAGAAAGGAAGTAAACTAAGGAGTTGTGGTCCACTTATCTTTAGGAACACCTTCATTTTTTAAGACATCTGGCTTGTAAATATTTGATAAACACTTTTCAAATTTCAACAACTGTATTTCAAATAACCTGCAGAAGTGTTTCACCTTAGTATATCATATCGCTACATTGAGAAGTATTTTTTTAAAAAGTGATAGTTTTCAAACTAGAATTTAGAAACATTCATGCTTCCTCTCACCCCAACAGCAATGCCAATAGTGAGGTAAAAGGCAAGTCAGTGGTCATGTGAACCCACTGGGTGGTCTGGGTTGTTATTATACATGGACAGTGTTAGAGTTTAGTAAATCAAACACAAGACAAACGTTTGTACAGTGCACATCCTGAAGCCATGTATTTCAAGGTCCACTTATATGTGATAATGAAGAAAAAGGAGCCAGAGTGAAATAAAACAATTGGCTAGGATCACACAGTTTGGTCAAGTGGGGAAGCTGGGATTGATCCCATTTTTTCTTGTTTCACATTGTGCAATTCATCTACTACATGTATGCGCTTTGTTTCATCTACACCCACCTTACACCCCTCTCCCATCCTGACAGCCACCTTGTTGACATCAATGTGGCCCTCGGTCACACCATAGACCAAAGCTTTTGGCCTCTGGGAAAATGTTTGCCAGTACCCATGAATTAGACCATGGAAAACTCCAGTTGCGCCAAATTCTGGTAAGCATGATGGCACAACCATTCCCACCTATCAAATTAAAAACGCCCTATATTTACAAGAAATGCAGATTTTGTTTTGGCAGATACCACGATCCACTTCATTCCTTAAAATTCAAAGTAGGAATTTATCATTGTACATGTTAAATTCCGAAACCATCAGTGATGTCAGAAATGATCACATAGAACATGTCATGAGAGTGAGTTGTGGGAGGGTGGGGGGAGTTACACGGGGCGACCTGTGTTGGAAGATGAGCCTTGAGGGGACACATCAATAGTGTACTGCGGTGGCAGCTAACTCACGGCAGCAACCTCAAAGACAACCCGGGACTGAGATGAATATTATCCTCCTATTGCACAAGTGACACTGCTAGACAATTGCAGTTGGAATACTGGGGGTCGTTGTGTTTAACTGCTTCCTTGGGGCTCAAGCATAATCCGAAGGATATTTGAGAGTTGTTTAACCATGTCTTTTGAAAAAAGCAATAAAGTTTGTTTAAGAAAAAAAAAATAGAACATGTCATGAGTGATGTAATGTGTGAGGTAAAAAGCAGTGCATGGCAGGGTGGTAAGTTATACTTAGATCTGCCAACTATAACTGGTGAATTTCTGTGGTTTTTTTTTAGTTCAAAACATTAATGTTGTCACTGAAAAATTCACTTAACTATAACATAACTTTAACCTTTGGGTTTTTTAGTGAATTTCTAAGGTTTAAAAAAAAAAAAAATTTTTTATATCACACTTAGCTATCATGTTACATTATTCTGTAGCATGGCCCATAGGAACATTGTTGTCTTCACTAACTTAGCATGAGCACGCTGCAGCTTGCCTGCTGCTTTGTGCACGTAACTACCCGCCTTTATTTTTTGCAATAATTTCTATGGCTGTCTTCACATGAGAACTCATCGCTGTGTTCACTCTCTGCATGTTCCTGGGATTTTGACTGAGCATTATGTGCAAGGTCGAACAACAATGCCCCTTGTTATTTTGTTCTGGCCAAACCTTAGCCCTTAGACAAAACATACTGATGCAGCTGTTGTTTGGACAACATACTTTGGTTTTTAGTGGGATACACGAATAGGTAGCAGACACTTGTCTCTGTCAAATCTTATTGCGAACAAGTACAAGAGTACGAGCGAAAGGATGTGTCTTGTTACCGCGATTCCTGAGAGACCTGGGAGTGTTGTGTTCTGGGTGTCTAGTCATTTGTTTCTCTGTGAGTAGGAGAGCAAGTGAGACACTATAGCTAGCCGGTCCTGGGCTTATGGGTACTAAGGTGGTAGGATGACTCAGTCTCTATACACCAAGGTCCTAAAATCCTGTGCATAGTTCTGTTTTTGGGCAGAATCCCTGCAACATGGCGCCACCAACGTTTGGTCTGGTACTTATTCACTGGACCCCTGAGTAGCGCTTGTGCTTGTCCATACCCTCTCGGATCACTGACATAATATCGACAGCCACAATATTGACCTACCAAAATATCGTGACATAAATATAGATTACACTAATAACGACATCCTATACTTAATTTTAAAAAACACACAAATATCGACTACAAAATATCGTAAAACATTTATATCGTTTTCAACATTATCGAAGTCAAAAATATCGTGATAACTAATATCGCACACATTAAATAAACATACAAAATAACATCACAAAAATATAGACAACAAAATTATCGTTAAAAAAAATATATCGACATGTTAAATAATTTATAACTCAATACATAGCCCCAAAAATATAAAAATAGCAATAACACACATAACATACATTATAAACCACTTAACACATATTTAAAAAAATAACAAAACAATAGCATAAACATTTATAAATACACAAATATTATTTACTACTCCAAACATCATATCAGAAATAAAATGTAACTCTTTAACATTTAAAAAGTTATAAATATCAAATAATGTAGTACACCATTTTTTAATTATAAAAAGTAACAAACTTAATTAGCGTTTTCCATATATAGAAAACAACTGACAAATTAATTAAAGCAAAGAGTAATAACCAATGAAATACACATATAATTAAAATAACCCAACAAGATACAAAAAGTAATTAATAATAACACACTATATAAACACACGCAAATTCAACATTATTTTACCTTACAACCAAAAAAGAAACAATAAGGAGAAACTCTGCCGGATTGCTGACACAACACTGAACTGCATTACAGAAAACTCTGATTACATCTCCACAAAGTAAGCAAAATAGCATTTTAAAACAAATGCTACTAAAATGCTCTCAAAAAAACTTTGTATGAACAAAATAATTAATATGTATTTTTTAAATTATATCTCCTCTACAGATAATTCTGAACAAACTCAAGGAACAGCAGAACAGTGTGAAAAGTCAATTTGCAAATAAGGCAACTATTACTCTGAGATTAACTGAAACTATTTTTTTAAATACCAAACAGAAGAACTACGGGGCATATTATCAACGGCCAGCGATAATTATCGCTGGCCGTACATAGCGATAGAAATATTATCGCTGGCTATCGCTGAATATTATCGCCATGATAACGCTATATTTACAACGCATAGCGCTATGGCGATAATATTTCAGTGATAGCGGTGTTTTCAATGGAACATCACTGGTTTTCCAGCGATGTTCCATTGAAACAGCTGATAACTATGTGCTGATACGACCCTGTGGTCGTATCAGCATAATCCATCTCCCATTAAAAGTATGCTTTAGTCAGGAATTTAACAGACGTTAAATTCCTGAGTTAAGAGCTGAGGTAGCGCGATTTTTTATCGCTGCACCTCCTTGTTAATATCGCGAAGCTGCCTTCACGATATTAACGTGTTGTTTTCACAGCCACGCCTTCTTTGCATCTCATTAGCGATGCGAGGCGAGGCTGTGAAAAACGGGCTCTACATCAAGGAAACACGCGCTAGCGTGTCCTTGATGATATTGCGATATAATTATCGCCGCTTTTCGCCCAAAAACGGACGCTAAAGCAGCGATAATTATATCGCCAGCCCTTGCTAATATGCCCCTACCTAACCACAACTCCCCCCAGCTAAAAACGCAATTAAACACATTAATTAATATTACTCTTTTTTTAACAGGAATCTCTACAGAAATACCAAAACCAAACAGCAGCAAAAAGCAATCAACATTTAAAAAAGTCTTCAAATTCAACATTGTAAGTATAAAATTGACAATGTTCATTTTCAGAAAATAAAACATAACAGGAATAATTTTATTAATTTTTATATACATTTCTCTTAGCATTTGAAGCACCACCATGACTGAAGGGGCCCAATTCACTACTTCCCAAAAAGGCAAATTATTATTATGTTATATGGGGTATGTGTACACCCAAGAAAAGCAAACAGGGGACAAAGTCAACTGGAAATGTAGCAAATATTATTCTAACAAATGTTATGGAAGGGCTGCTGCAAAGGAAACAACTGTATTATATGTTAGAGAGCATAACCATCCCCCTAACATCGCTGAAATTGAAGTTAGGAATGCTAATGAAAATATAAAAGAAATTAGTACTGCATCTCAAAAGCCCACAACAGAAATCCTTAAACAAATGCTTCCCAGACTTCCAGAGCATACAACTGGCCAAATGCCCTCAATATCCTCATTAAAAAGAACTATAGCTAGAACTAAAAAAGCTACTGCTACCACCACACCTATCCCCAAAACTTTTGCTGAAGTAGAAATAACACCTGAACTCACAGTTACACATACTGAAGAACAATTTCTTCTGTATGACAATAAATCAGCTGACAAAAGAATAATAATGTTTGGGACTCCCACAAATTTACTAAAATTACAAAACTGTGAGACATGGATGATGGATGGGACTTTTAAAATATGTCCCAAACCATTTTACCAGTTATATACAATACATGGACTATTTCAACATACAAACATCCCCTTCATATATGCTCTACTGCCAAACAAGCAAACAGCAACCTATGTTGAACTTTTAAGCAAAGTAAAGCAAGAAACTAACAATTATTTTCCCCAAAAAATAATAGTAGACTTTGAGCAGTCAATGATACAAGCAATACTAAAAAACTACCCTCACACAGCTATTCAAGGTTGCTACTATCACTTTAACCAATGCATTTGGAGGCACCTCCAAAAATCTACATTAAGGGGCCGATTCCGATCTCGCTGGGAAGGCCCTCCTAGAGCCGTCCGTAGCGTTACCTGCCGACCGACTCGTTCCGGGAGCCGGTCCGTCCAAACGACGAAGTACGATGCGCAAATGTGTCCAATTCCCGAGCGACTCGCATGCTCCGAATCCAGCGAGATTTTCTGTACGAGCCGGCTCGGTATACGCTGAATGGAGTCATCCGGAGCCATTCCCGAAGCAGTTTCCGGCCGGCCAAGTAGGATGCATACTTCCTACGCGCCGAACAGGTCGCCACCTCCAGCACGTCACAGCATCCGGAAGAGCTGTATTTCAGCTCTGATTCGCGCCACAACACGATCACCGCGTACGAGACGAAGCAGCCATGTATCCAATCGCGCATATTGTCCCCATACTGTACGCCTACGGTCGAATCAACAACCGGAACCAACGCGTTCATCACAGACGGTAAGTCAGACACCTACCACACACAAAAACGGCACGATCCTGCGAAATGCAACACACCCATACTGGGTGGATGTCTATCCCCACCAGTACTGTCCACCCCATAGGGGGTGGATGCCTATCACTACCAGCATTGTCTACCTTTAGGGGGGTGGATGTCTATCCCCACCAGCACTGTCCACCCCAAAGGGGGTGGATGTCTATCCTCACCAGCATTGTCCACCCCATAGGGGGTGGATGTCCATCCCCACCAGCACTGTCCACCCCATAGGGGGTGGATGTCTATCCTCACCAGCATTGTCCACCCCATAGGGGGTGGATGTCTATCCTTACCAGCATTGTCCATCCCATAGGGGGTGGATGTCTATCCCCACCAGCACTGTCCACCCCATAGGGGGTGGATGTCTATTCCCACCAGCACTGTCCACCCCATAGGGGTGGATGTCTATCCTCACTAGCATTGTCCACCCCATAGGGGGGTGGATGTCTATCCCCACCAGCACTGTCCACCCCATAGGGGGTGGGTGTCTATCCTCACCAGCATTGTTCACCACATAGGGGGTGTATGTCTATCCTTACCAGCATTGTCCACCCCATAGGGAGTGGATGTCTATCCCCACCAGCACTGTCCACCCCATAGGGGGTGGATGTCTATCCTCACCAGCATTGTCCACCCCATAGGGGGGTGGATGTCTATCCCCACCAGCACTGTCTACCCCATAGGGGGTGGATGTCTATCCCCACCAGCACTGTCCACCCCATAGGGGGGATGTCTAGCCTCACCAGCACTGTCCACCCCATAGGGGGTGGATGTCTATCCTCACCAGCATTGTCCACCCCATAGGGGCTGGAGGCCAAACACTCCCCCACTACTGTCATGCCAAGATTGTGTTTTGTGTGAAAACTGCCTGCAATAGTGACACATAAATGATAAAATTACTGAAACCCCCATCACTGTAGTGACCAAAAGGTGAGTGTGGAGTTCAAAGCCCCAGCATTGTCAGGCACATTGGGGACATGGGGTATAACCCCCCTCACTGCAGTGACCAAAAGGTGAGTGTGGGGTTCCAAAACCCAGCATTGTCAGGTACATTGGGGACATGGGGTATAACCCCCCTCACTGCAGTGACCAAAAGGTGAGTGTGGGGTTCAAAGCCCCAGCATTGTCAGGCACATTGGGGGCATGGGGTATAAACCCCCCTCACTGCAGTGACCAAAAGGTGAGTGTGGGGTTCCAAAACCCAGCATTGTCAGGCACATTGGGGACATGGGGCATAAACCCCCCTCACTGCAGTGACCAAAAGGTGAGTGTGAGGTTCCAAAACCCAGCATTGTCAGGCACATTGGGGACATGGGGTAACCCCCCCCTCACTGCAGTGACCAAAAGGTGAGTGTGGGGTTCCAAAACCCAGCATTGTCAGGCACATTGGGGACATGGGGTATAACCCCCCCTCACTGCAGTGACCAAAAGGTGAGTGTGGGGTTCCAAAACCCAGCATTGTCAAGCACATTGGGGAAATGGGGTATAACCCCCCCATCATTGCAGTGACCAAAAGGTGAGTGCAGGGTTCAAAATAACAGCATGTATGATCATGTATGATCATTGGGCCTAAAACCACAAGCAATGTAGTGACAAAGTAGTGGTTGTGTGCCAAACAAACACAGATCTGTTGAGGCAAACATTGTTGTGCTTAAAAAAATACCCTCAGCCATGTGCAGCCAATCATTGCCATTGGGGGCTAACACTGCCACCAATGTGCAATTGGACAATGTAAGAAGTGACCATCAAAATGCATAAACACACATATGTTCAGAAACAGACACACATATAAAGGAATCCTTCGGAAACCACAGTTTTGACAAGATCCTGTTCCACACTGTGCCAGCAATGGCAAATTGTAAACATGATGAATGGGCAGACTGAAGATGTAGGAGTCCCAGGGCCAGTAGATATAAAACCTCAAACAAACTTCCACTCAATGCCCCTCTAAGCCAGTATAAATACATGGGTGAAGATGCACTAGCACAACCAGCCAGCCACACACTGCAAGACAAACACAACATGTGTGTGTGTGTGGAAGTGTCTCTAGGCTATGCCGACACACATGATGGGGGGCTGAACTTCACTGAGACATATGCGTTTTGAGTATAATCCAGAAGTATCTCCAGAATTGTGTTACTGAATGTGGGAAATCAGGCATTGTCTGATGAGCGGGTTCACAACAGTCACATGTGAAACAAGCTTGGTGGAACAACAAACAATACATAAAGAGACTGACTCTCTACTGCAGTACCCTCAAGGCCACCACACTGTGGTGATAGTATCCTGTCTGATGACCCTCTGTGATGATAAATGAGGATATGGCCCATACTTCGGAGCACACTCACTCTTGTGCATTGTGTCACGTGCCTTGACAGAACAACTTTCATCACACATACCCAAACATTACTCACCGGGCATGTCCTGTAATGTAAGGCCACAATGTAGGTAGGGGCCTTGCCAAGAGACAAGTCACATTTGGCCAGTCTAAACACCACACACCTTGATCAGCAGCAATGTGCATCAGCTAAGCCTACATTGACTGGTGACATTGCACATGCACCCATGACAATCCCAGGGGTGGTGGTGGGTTCTGTGTTTTACAAACACAATACACATAGCTAGTCATTACACCTGGTGAAAGTTGTCCCACCATTTAGGATGGAGTACATGTGCATAACGTGAAATGTATCAGGCACATAGGGAAATTTAACACTGTCCCAGAACAATGAAACACTCAAGGAGACCTACAAAGAAGACATGTTGTCATCAGCCGACACGGAAGGGTAGAATCTGCTGAGTGTGAGCAGTCATACACACATACAAGTGCCAAACTCCCAATAACAGATTACAGAATAAAAACACGCTGATGTTGGTAGCACAAATGTGACTCGGGGAATCCAGAATATGTCAAATATGTGTTTGACCACAGTGCAGGTCCTTATATCAACCCTACCCAGGGATGACACCATAATGACTCAATGTTTCCCATGCACCCACATCCCGGACACTCAAAGTCAAATAGGTTGACAAAGCACTGGACAACACAGCAAGCCACGCAAACAGGAACATCTGCAGGGACTACAGTCTTGGTAGAAAAAGGGCTTGGAACACAGAGAAGTCATGCTCACAGAACACACACCATGGGCTCAGGAAATGTCACAGATTAACACACTGCCATGAGGTGATTTCACTACTGTGGAAGGTCAGCTGTGTCAAGCTTGGTCTTGGCAGGGGTCTACCATGTCAGAATGAGACTCGGTCATCGATCCAACCATTACAACACACAGAATACTTTGGTCCCATCAGCCTGTGTACAGGTGTGTCTCCAAAGTCATCTGCACGTAGTCAAAATCCATGTTTACCAAGTTGCACTGATGAGACAGATGACTTGTTCATCATCAACAAGCTCTTCTGCATGACCATTGGAGATGGGCGTACCGTTAAAAACATTTACAATGTCTACAAATGTCAGCCCGACATATGTGCAAAAGTGTAAGCCAAAGATGGGAGGTTGTGAAATGAATGACACACTCCTTGTCCAAAATAATGTGGATCCTGACAACCTGCAATTGCAGTCAATGATGACTCTGATACATACTGTAATAGGACACATATACCATGGCCCACATTCAGTCCATTACATGACTACATCGTTTTTTGTCACTAAACAAGATTTCAACAGCAATTTCAGTACACTCATCAGCAACATTATGTAAACGAAATGCAAATCAACAAAATAACAAAAATATGCTTTATTCAGTATTTGCATATGAATATTCTGTAATCCAGATTAACAATAAGGCCAATGGCCAGTCCATGTTAATGAGTCCTTCGGGGGTAAACATGATTGTGAGAAGTTGGCCTGGCATATGCTGTCCACTAATTATAGTGGGCACCTTGCACCAGTCCAAACAACCCCTTATTGGAGATAGGTTAAAGACAACCTTATTGAAAGCTATCCTAGTGGTAGCTATGGAGAGCAGCCTTCAGGCTAAGTCTTGAAGGAATGTAAAGCAGCTTGTTTTACCAGTCTATAATCTCTTGAGTGACCAAATGAAAGAGCACCACACCAGGTATATATTCAAAATATATGTATTTATTGCTAAACACACCCCTCTAGTCTCTTTATGAGGCTAGAGTTCGAAGTACATAAGTTATAAGTTATCAAATCACAGTAATAGCACAAATACACGTTTGGGCCCTAGGGGCGTACCAAACCATATACCAATAAAGTGGTATGCGAACCACGACTGAACTAGACACTAGGCCTAGAGCCTCTAGAAGTGCTTGGACCACAAGGAACCACCCAAGGTAGTGACACAGGGGACCCACGGGAGACGCGTGCAGTGTAAATACACAACCGCGATACGCCGTTAACTTCTATGGAGAAAGTCGGGATCGGGAAAATAGAGGAAAGGGACACTTAAAAGAGGACTAGGACAAAACCCTTTGAGATCTAGGACTTTGAAGAGTCTCTACCCACGGGAGCACTGGAGTACTCGTGTTACCTCACCCAGGGAAGCCGGGTGCATAGGTGCCTTTCGGGGTCGGGTTTCGTCGTCGATTCGAATGGCGATCTGCTGCAAAGTGCTGCTGGCGGCCAAGAGAAAAGTGTCCGGGTGGATCCAAGAGTGGATCGGAGTTCTGGTGAACCTGAAAGCAGAGGGGACAGAGTCTGGGTCACTAGCCAGTGACCAGGAAGGCGATGGACAGATGCCCACCGATGTCGAGTGCTTCAGGTGCATTGACGGTCGTCTTGACTCTTCAGCCACGAGGTCCAGGAGGCGTTGTCGGTGACCAGGAGCAGGATTCGGGCTGGTACACGATGTCTGTCGAGTGCTAAGGTGTCGGCGACCAGATTGGACCCAACAAGCCTTGGCAACGGCAAGTCTTGAGGAAGATGTAGATCATCGATGGTGCAGACCAGCAAGGTCTGTGGATTTCACCCAGCGAAGGTAAGTGAGGGAAGGCCTGGAGCAACCAGGATGCCAAGTAAGAAAAGGATTGGCCTTCGTTAAGGGCTACTAGCCACCGGGCTAGCGACCGCGAAGGAGCCTCGTGACGCCGCACGTGGAGCTGGCTTA
Organism: Calotriton arnoldi; assembly: GCA_963921515.1. Taxonomy (NCBI): domain Eukaryota; kingdom Metazoa; phylum Chordata; class Amphibia; order Caudata; family Salamandridae; genus Calotriton; species Calotriton arnoldi. The sequence continues at coordinate 6,614 of CAWUFW010020715.1, read as the reverse complement.
CAGGACACTCGTAGAGTGGGAGCCAGTGATCTTCAGTGCAGGTGGTGCTGGAGGCTGGGGCTACTAGGAGCCCAAAGCACGACTTCTTGGGAGACCCAGAAGATGGTGCACTTGCAAATGTGCTCGGTGTCCAGGGGTCACGGTCTCAAGTCACCCACGATAGCCACGGGCCTCAGCTTTGCTGGGGACTCAGGGTAGCCTCGGGGAAGTCTGAAAATCTACCTCTGGTAATGCGATGACTTCGGCGTCCGACGGGAGCTTCAGAAATGCGAACCGGACAGATGCTTCTTTGGTGCCTGCCAAGCAGGGGAGTCACTCCTTGACCCCAAGGGAGATTCTTCAGTCCTCTAATCTTGTCGTAGAGCGTCGAAGGTCCAGGATTCAGTGTCAGAGTTTCATCCAGGTATAATCTAAAGTCCTAAGGACTGGGTTCCTACCTTTATTCTAAAAATAGGGGTTGGACTACTCTGTGGCCCCACCTATGGGTGGGTCAGGGCAGAGGGGTGGCTACACCCCTTTCCCTTTGTCCAGTTTGTGCCAAAGCAGGGGCTGCAAGCCCCTGATCCGGTTTGAACTGGGGTATGCACAGGGACACCAAATGTGCCCCCAGTGCAGGACTTCAAAGCACACAGATGGTGCTCCCGCCCAGCCCCAATACACATTATCCTGTCTGGGGAGGTGGTCACACCTCCCTGCAACAGGAAACCTATTGTCCAGGCCTCCCCTGCCGGAGTTTCGTCCAGCAGCAGGAGGCCAGACTCGTGTCTGTGGCAGCAGCATCCATTTTGTGATGCCAGGGCTCTGGAGAGAAGTTACCGGGTTAGTCAGAGTTAACATGTCTTTCCCTCTAGAAGGGTGGAATGCTACCCCCACCGCCAGAATTGGCGGTGGGGTAGTATTCCAAGATGTTTGACACCAAACACGACATGTTTAGGTGCAGCCATTACAAAGTTAGCATTTTACCGCGAGGATATAATGCGCTTAAGAGTATATGGTCAGGCTGCACTACAAACAGCATCAGAGATGGTCTCCGAACGCTGCAGAGGGGCCCTGCTCATGCAGGGGCACCCTCTCACATAGGAACCATGCACTCTGCTTTAGGATTGATAAGGCCTGCCTTAGGAGTGACTTATAGGTTTATATGTGTGTATGTATTTCGTGATATAGGTAACCTATATCACAGTAAGGGGTGCATGCACCACCTTACCCAGGCTGCAGTAGAAGACCTGTGGTGTCAGTTTGGATGGCCTTCCAGGGGTGGCATAATACATGCTGCAGCCCCTGGCAGGCCTCTGAGGTACCTATGCCCTTGGTACATAGTATACCATATACTAGGGACTTATAAGGGCACTCCAGATCCCAATCAGTGATATGCCTAAGGCACATGGAAACCTTTTTACAGAGAAAGCAGATAGACTGGGGCCCTGAATAGCAGGATCCCAGTCCAACTAAGTCATAAACCAGCAAAACGCCATAAAAAAAGTGGGGGCAACCATATAGTCAGATTCCACCTTCCTACATAACCCCCCCCAAACGAAAGGAGATAAGGCTAACCTTGGCCAGTTGAGCCTTCATTGACTAAGTGGTCATATAAGGAAGCACCTGCACTAGCATGGTTGCCCCCTGTCTTATGGTCCACTAAGCAATCCCTCACCCTAAGGGTATGAGAGGGTCTCCACCATGGGGAATCACTACCTGTGGTGTGCTTAGGTAAAGTACAAGGCTGGTGAGGTGTCTGAGTAGGGAAGTGAGGCCCTAGGAATGTTGGCCTCAGCTTCCTCAGATCACTGGTCACCATGTATGCCTGTCTTTCCATGACTGAGTTGCACTTTGCTCTAAGGGTCAACCTTTGGCTGCCTACAGCTGGGGGTTGGGTCCCTTTGGATGGACTACTGGAGGGACATGGCAGGTTTGGAACCTTCTGGTCCCAGGTTTGCCCTTGCCTACCAGAGTCCTTCTGGGGAGGTCCCTACATAAAGGTATGGGGGATCCCTCAGTGTGTAGAGGAATTTTCACCTGGCTACGGCTACTAGACTTGGTGCCCCTAATCTGCTGATGTGGGGCTTCCTCTGGACAGGGGGCCCTGGGGGGTCCACTGACCTCCCTGACCTCTGCAGCCCTGGGCTGACTGAGGCAGGGTAGAGAGGGGCAGGTTACCTGCTCCAGACGGGGTACCACCTTGGAAGGGTCCTCTGCCATCAGGGGCGTGGCCAGGCCAGGCCTGACTACCTCTGTGGCAGTTCCTTCACTAGGGGTAGGGTCAGTTCCCTGAGGAGGCTGACCCTTACCTACTGTCTGGGGGAAGAAGACTTTCTTCAACCCTTGTGCTCTCTTTTGGGGAGAGTGGGCCATTCTTTCAGGCTCCATCTCTCCAAATTCTTGGGCTGGGGCTGTGGCCATCACAGCCCCACTAACCTTTACAGGGACGCCCAACATCCTAAGATGGGTTTGGTGTTCAACTTCAGCCCAGGCTGAAATTTCCAGATCATTGCCCATCAGGCAATCTACAGGTAGGGTTGGGGACACTGCCACTCTTTTTGGGCCTGTGACCCCCTCCCAGCTGAGATTGACTATGGCCATGGGGTGATCTGTTCTGACACCATCAATGTTGGTCACCTGGTATTTAAACTCAGGTAAAAGCTGGTGAGGGGGACTAGTTTCCTGCCACCATGGTGACACTAGCCCCTGTGTCCCTAAATGCCACAGCTTTCTGACCATTAATTATTGGCTCCAATCTGTACCTGCCCAATGCTATGGGACCCATGGTAAAGGTGGCAAATCCTATACCACCATCCGAGTCAGAGGAGTCTGTTGAGGGGTCCCTGTCTAAACTAGGGCCCACCTCTGTTCCTCTTGCAAAAGCACCTAACTTTTGGGTGCACTACTTCCAACTGGAGGATTACTACTGGTAGTACCAGGAGGGGTGGTAGTAGTTGTGGGAGGAACATTTTCTTTATTGCCAATCCTGGGGCAACTGGGATCAGTTTTCCAGTGCCCAGGCTTTTTACAGACATGGCAATATGGTTTCTTTTCAGGAGAGGAAGGAGTTTGGGACCCACCCCCAGAAGAGGAATTTTGGGGCCCTGTAGGGGACTTATCCTTAGATTTATCCCCACCTTTCTCTTGGGACTTAGTAGAATCTTTCTTCTGGTCACCACCCTGATTTCTAGTTTTTACTCTGGTTCTGACCCATTTGTCTGCCTTCTTTCCCAATTCTTGGGGAGAGGTCAGATCAGAGTCCACCAGATACTGGTGCAAAAGCTGGTTTTGACAATTATTAAGGATCTGCTCCCTCATAATCAAATTGTACAATCCTAAAAAGTCATGCACTTTGTTGCCATGTATCCAACCTTCCAGAGCCTTTGTAGCACAATCTACAAAATCAACCCAGTCTTGAGTCTGAGCTTTTGGGTGTCTCTGAACTTCAACCTATACTGTTCAGTGGTTAGGCCAAACCCATCTATCAGAGCACTCTTCAAGACTGTGTAATTGTCAGCATCCTCTTCTCTTACAGTGAGGAGCTTGTCTCTACCTTTGTCTGCAAAGGAGAGCCACAAGATTGCTGCCCACTGCCTCTGGGGGACCTTCTGAACTTTACAGGCCCTCTCCAGTGCAGTTATCCATTTGTGGATGTCATCCCCACTCTGGTAGGGAGGGACAATCTTATTTAGGTTTCTATGGTCATAAGACCTGTCCCTATCTCTAGGGATATTGCTGCCACCATGGGACTCTAGTCCCAACTTTCTTCTCTCTCTAAGGAGATCTAGGGATTCCCTATCTAAAGCCAATTGCTTTTTTTTGATTTCCAGCTGAGTTTCCTCATACTGGACCAGTCTGGCTCTTCTCTCATGAGAGGATTCCCTCCTGTGAGAGGAGATAGAGCTCCCTATGGAGGTGCCAGAGTGGTTAGACTCCTGAGAAGGAGATCTAGACTTCCTGGGCACACTCTTAATCCTTCCTGAGGGGACAAAGAGGGCATCATTCTGATCATCCTCATCATTTTCCACAGGAGGGATTGGGTTATCCAGGTCAGGGTCATTGTCACCCTCCTGGCCAGTCTCAGAGGGGGGCTGGGGGTATTGGTACCCCTGGCCTCCTCCTCTTCCTCTGCCCCACCCTCAGCTCCTACCCCTTCAGTCCCTACAGGCTTACTAAGGTCATAAGCCACCAACAACTCCTTGAGGTGTTGGGTGGTGGGGCTTTGGCCTGTCCTTATTTTTCTCAAGTTGCATAAAGCTCTCAATTCCAAGAATGGGAGTGTATCCTACTTGGAGGGTGGAAGCTCAATGGCTTCCTGCAAGGATTCTTTGGATCCTCCCTTAAAGACATTACTAGTGTGGTGTGGTGTATGCACTACCTACTCTAGTGTGGCCTACTAAACTCTCTTGAGTTGTAGAAAGGGTTGTGCTATCCCTTAACACACAACTCTAAGTTCAGTAGAACTTACTGTATTCTAAGCTTAAATTATATGTACCTTAGGTACCTTTAGTGGTTTTCAGTTGATCAATTCAATTGAGATTATCTGGTAAAACAATAGCAAGCTGGAATCCCACACGCTGCACACCAATGTGAGAAGTTGGCCTGGCATATGCTGTCCACTAATTATAGTGGGCAGCTTGCACCAGTCCAAACAACCCCTTATTGGAGATAGGTTAAAGACAACCTTATTGAAAGCTATCCTAGTGGTAGCTATGGAGAGCAGCCTTCAGGCTAAGTCTTGAAGGAATGTAAAGCAGCTTGTTTTACCAGTCTATAATCTCTTGAGTGACCAAATGAAAGAGCACCACACCAGGTATATATTCAAAATATATGTATTTATTGCTAAACACACCCCTCTAGTCTCTTTATGAGGCTAGAGTTCGAAGTACATAAGTTATAAGTTATCAAATCACAGTAATAGCACAAATACACGTTTGGGCCCTAGGGGCGTACCAAACCATATACCAATAAAGTGGTATGCGAACCACGACTGAACTAGACACTAGGCCTAGAGCCTCTAGAAGTGCTTGGACCACAAGGAACCACCCAAGGTAGTGACACAGGGGACCCACGGGAGACGCGTGCAGTGTAAATACACAACCGCGATACGCCGTTAACTTCTATGGAGAAAGTCGGGATCGGGAAAATAGAGGAAAGGGACACTTAAAAGAGGACTAGGACAAAACCCTTTGAGATCTAGGACTTTGAAGAGTCTCTACCCACGGGAGCACCGGAGTACTCGTGTTACCTCACCCAGGGAAGCCGGGTGCATAGGTGCCTTTCGGGGTCGGGTTTCGTCGTCGATTCGAATGGCGATCTGCTGCAAAGTGCTGCTGGCGGCCAAGAGAAAAGTGTCCGGGTGGAGCCAAGAGTGTATCGGAGTTCTGGTGAACCTGAAAGCAGAGGGGACAGAGTCTGGGTCACTAGCCAGTGACCAGGAAGGCGATGGACAGATGCCCACCGATGTCGAGTGCTTCAGGTGCGTTGACGGTCATCTTGACTCTTCAGCCACGAGGTCCAGGAGGCGTTGTCGGCGAGCAGGATTCGGGCTGGTACACAATGTCTGTCGAGTGCTGAGGTGTCGGCGACCAGATTGGACCCAACAAGCCTTGGCAACAGCAAGTCTCGAGGAAGATGTAGATCGTCGATGGTGCAGACCAGCAAGGTCTGTGGAACTCACCCAGCGAGGGTAAGTGAGGGCAGGCCTGGAGCAACCAGGATGCCAAGTAAGAAAAGGATTGGCCTTCGTTAAGGGCTACTAGCCACCGGGCTAGCGACCGCGAAGGAGCCTCGTGACACCGCACGTGGAGCTGGCTTACAGGACACTCGTGGAGTGGGGGCCAGTGATCTTCGGTGCAGGTGGTGCTGGAGGCTGGGGCTACTTGGAGCCCAAAGCACGACTTCTTGGGAGACCCAGAAGATGGTGCACTTGCAAATGTGTTCGGTGTCCAGGGGTCACGGTCTCAAGTCACCCACGATAGCCACGGGCCTCAGCTTTGCTGGGGACTCAGGGTAGCCTCGGGGAAGTCTGAGAATCCACCTCTGGTGATGCGATGACTTCGGCGTCCGACGGGAGCTTCAGAAATACGAACCGGACAGATGCTTCTTTGGTGCCTGCCAAGCAGGGGAGTCACTCCTTGACCCCAAGGGAGATTCTTCAGTCCTCTAATCTTGTCGTAGAGCGTCGAAGGTCCAGGATTCAGTGTCAGAGTTTCGTCCAGGTATAATCTAAAGTCCTAAGGACTGGGTTCCTACCTTTATTCTAAAAATAGGGGTTGGACTACTCTGTGGCCCCACCTATGGGTGGGTCAGGGCAGAGGGGTGGCTACACCCCTTTCCCTTTGTCCAGTTCGCGCCAAAGCAGGGGCTGCAAGCCCCTGATCCGTTTTGAACTGGGGTATGCACAGGGACACCAAATGTGCCCCCAGTGCAGGACTTCAAAGCACACAGATGGTGCTCCCGCCCAGCCCCAATACACATTATCCTGTCTGGGGAGGTGGTCACACCTCCCTGCAACAGGAAACCTATTGTCCAGGCCTCCCCTGCCGGAGTTTCGTCCAGCAGCAGGAGGCCAGACTCGTGTCTGTGGCAGCAGCATCCATTTTGTGATGCCAGGGCTCTGGAGAGAAGTTACC